>SJJU01008275.1:0-15416 GCA_012932125.1 Conopomorpha cramerella
TATATTTTACATAAACATCCGGACAAAATAAACGGAAGTACTGTGACTTGACCAATTTCTCTTAGGCTCAAATCTATATACATAAAAATAAATTGATGTTTGTTAGTCTCGCTAAAACTCGAGAACGGTTGAACCGATTTGGCTAGTTTCGGTCTTGAATTACACGTGGAAGTCCAGGGAAGGTTTAAAAGGTGTACTTCATCCTTTACAGGGGGTACAGAAACCTTTTCACATTAAAACATAATAATAATAATAGAACATCTGAAACTAAAAATATACAAACTTGTCTAGATCCCAGCATGTAACCTTTAGAATGTAGAATGAAAGGTAATAAAAAAAAACTACTCTTTTTTTAACTTGCGAGTTAAATCCTAATTTAATTACGTGCCTTTTAGTCGTTTAGAAAGTAATTCTATGATATTGTTTTTGAAAACGACAAATTTAAATTTAATCGAGTGTCACCAGTACACCTGCGGGACATCTGCTGGACTTTCTTGGTACTAGTGTCTGCCAGCCCCCCTAGCAAAGCGCGTCAAGAAAGACATGACAAGAAAGAAAAAGAAAGAAAGAAAATTCATTTATTCTCGCACCATAGACATCTTGAGTATCCAAACAGTTGGAGTAATCATCATCATCAGCCACATAACGTCCACTGCTGGACGAGGGCCTACCCCAATGAGATCCGTCATTTGGGGTGAAATGCCAGTAATCGCCACGCTTGGCAGGCGGGTTGGGATCGCAGTGGTGTTGTGGTTTAACTCACAGAGAGCGCTGCTGACCGTTCTCTGGAGAGCTCCCTCGGTCGTCTCTTACGACCCCCATGACGGGAAAAGTTGGGCTGGGGTGGAGACACATGTATTCTATTCGCCGTCACCACACGGCTTCTTAGAAACGTTGGAGTAATAACTACATTTAACAAATACTTTTTAAATAATAATTTAATGTCTTGTCATGTCATTCTTGGAGCGCTTTTCTGCGGAGGCTAAGGGGACTAGTGGCACGAAATTTCAGCAGATTTCCCGCTATTACCCACAGGGGTACAAAACCAGGGGCACAAGTTGAACTGTTCCCAAATCACCCTGTATTAATAAACGATACACTATTTCTATTGTAACTGATTAACTACCTTATTGATTAGTTGCTTGACGGTTGATTTTTCTGTGAAAGTAATTTTCGTATCATTTTACTACAGGAAACATTGTAACAAAGCTTTCTTTGTTTCTCTGCCATACAAGAGGTCGATATTTTTTTTACGTTGCCGGTCATAGACCCCTGCAGAAATTCACTCGCTTATGGTCTACTTATCCTAGATCCTGCAGTAAGTAAAAGAAAAGTAAAAGTCTATTATTTTTTCACAAAACTATCATCGTGATTTGTTTTTTTTTTGTATTTGTTTTTGTATATTACACAACTAGATTTAAATTATAACTTAGTGGTCAGTAATAATGTATATATAAAAAAGATACAACTTGTATTTAAGTACCTACCTAACATAGTTTTGTAACGCTTTTTTTTTCATTAATATTGTACAGGGCTGGTTTTATTTTGCGTTATTTAAGTTGCCTGTTATGTAAGCTCCAACTACGGTAAATCCTGAATTAAATTTATTTTTTTCGGTAAATTTCTAAAAACTTAGAATTTTCCGATAAAACACGGAATTTACCGGTAAAACACAGAATTTCCCGGTAAAACATAGAATTTCTCGGTAAATCCTAGAAATTATCGGTATCGTATAGGTCGGGCTTTTACAGTAATGCATATATATACACAATTTGGTTTAGTATTAAGCTTATTTTCTGTACCAGAATAAAATAATATTTTTTTAATACCCTCTTACAAAGGAAAAAATATTTAAACGGTTAATTAGCTAAAATATTTCTCATGTAACTCGTGCGCAAGCTAATTTCGACTCTAATGCCTTTTGTTAGAGTTTACAAAAACACTGTTTGCGTATGATTTTTTTTTATTGCACAGATATACCTAAGTACCTAGTGATTTTTTTTACGTATACTGTATCAAGTATTTTTAGTTTTTAGTGTTAATTTATTTAGTATAATAACTAAGTATCACAAATTAAGACATCATGAAAAATAAATATATACTGGTTAAGTGGTTATTTGTACTGCGTGTAAAAGGACCCCGAGCAATGGCCTTAGAAACGTTGTTGGGCTCGTGTCAATATGAACAACTTTTACTATGACTACAATACGGGGGAATGAACACACAGTACAGAGTGTAAAAGGACCCCGAGCAATGGCCTTAGAAACGTTGTTGGGCCCGTGTCAATATGAACAACTTTTACTATGACGACAATGCGTAACGTAAGAACTTTTATTCATCTTCATGTAAAATGTCATCTCTTAAAGAAATTGTCTATTCTGTATCGAGATGAAATGTTTATTGCATTTCCCCGCATTGTAGCCACAGTAAAAGTTGTTCCCATTGACACGAGCCCAACAACGTTTCTAAGACCATTGCTCGGGGTACATTTACCTTCTGTATATAATAACTAACAATTATCTGTATAATAGTCGCGATATACCTACAAATATCACTTAGTAGTAAAATAAAGTCGATGTGTGTTAGCAAAAAAAATATTAATTTTCGAGAAAAATCTTCGGACCAAAAATACTTTATTGAAAGTTCAAGTTATTTTTGTCATTAATTGGTAATGACACCTCCAGGCAGTGCCGTGTACCTTAATCGTCGATCATACAAACAATGTCTATTGGTGCACGCGTAACAGCTACATACCCTAGTTGAAGCATAACGCTGCTCGCCGTGTCGCGAGCGTGACTACAAATGAGCCAATCATCAAATTGGAGTTAGCCGTCGTCTTTTGACAGAAATCAAAATCGCTATAATGGGGAATTTTCTTTGACTTTGATTTTCCAAACAAAGTTTGACAGTAATGACAGTTCTCAGCCTGAAAACCTGTCAGAAAAACGTGAAAGAAAATTCCCCCATTGTTTAATACATTCGAGAGTATCGCCGTGACGTGTAAGATTGTTATACAGCGTTAAATCAAAAATGTTGGCGAAAATAGAGAATAGTCATTCAGTCCAAACTTTTCCGATACCAAACAACGTTTCCCTTACGTCTACAGCGCAAAAAATATAAATGGGGAATTTTCAAACTACAAAATTAGTTTTGTATTATTTGGGCGAGTTATTTAGACTTCAGACACTTTTGTAACATGTAGACAGACAATAAAAGAAATGAATGTCGCCTTCAATACGGACTGTTTGAAGTTAGTAATTTCATTGACATTTGTCCCCCTAATACAACTAGCGCCATCTGTCATCACTAAGAGAAACAGGGGCCCTGAAAATTCCTTACAACCAAATCATTAAAGTGGTTATCAGGTGAGATCGTCTATTCGATCGACATTTTTATTTTCTTGTTTTTGACATATGCAGGAGGCTGAGTGACTTTCTCTAGAATCGCCAACGCTTATAATTTGACCTTGTATACCGGGTGACATCGGGCTCATGACCCGGAACAACATTTTCTAACACAGAAAATTATAGCTATTCCACACCAGTATAGTTGTTTTTGTAACTGAGATATTTTAAGCTTGCATGATTCATTTTTATCCAATATTTACAACAAAATATATGTTCACACAAACATTTATAACAAAACAAAAAATACTTTGTTCAGGAAAAGAAGTATACCAATTAAATCGCGGTCATTTGCTGAGTAAGGAAATATTGTTCCGGATCATGACCCCGAAGTCAGCCTGTATATATATTTTTTTTTTGTATACCTAACGTTTTTTTTAACGAATTAAAATTATAAGTAAGGTAGGTGGTAGGTACAAGCCTATTGTAAATTTGTGAGATAGTCTCGGTAAGTGTAATAAAAATCCCTATTCGGGTGACGTATTATTAACTTTAATATGGTAATGTAAAAAGTAAACGAAATATATTCTTTTATAAAGTTTTTGCCACGTTTTATTTATGTTGTTGTAGTATTTCCCAAAGTCCGCGAGAACAAAAACTGGTGGACATCAGCGCAGAATCGGGAAGAGTGGAGAAAGCTTTTGCCCTGCAGTGGGATCCAATAGGCTATTAATAATAATAATGTTACGCCCGGGGGTCGAGAAACGGCGACTAGAATGCCGTAGAGGTGCGTCGAACATTCGAGAGGCCTAAAGAACATTCCAGTATCCAAGTCAACGCATACAAACCACTACACAGTGCCTATATGCTAACAGATACTCATGGAACCATCTAGAAGTCTCTGTACATGGATACCTACCACCAACGACTGGAATGTATGTGGTGTGAAAGTACAACTACCTACCTATAAGCAACTACTTGTATCCTGTCAGTATAGGTATTCGAATGTAATAGAAAGATCTCGAATGTTCGGTGGAAGTACGCACGGATCAGTGTTTGTTCCAGTCTCCTCCACCACTACAAGGACCCGACGTGCGTGATGTTCTTCGAGCCGATGCTGACGGCCCCGCTGCCGCGCGCGCAGCCCTTCTCCCTGCAGCAGCTGGCGCGCGCCGTGCTCGTCTCGCGGCTCACTTACGACGGTATCTATACTATAATATAACTCTACTATGCTAAAACTTGTTCATATTGACACGAGCCCAACAACCCACGTTTGTGAGACCATTGCTCGGGGTCCTTTTACACGCTGCCTGTACAGATTTAGGGGAAAAAATCAAGTCGCTGTACTGAATTTGTTAATTTATTATCAATGTTATAATACAGTATAAAAACACTATATTAACTTTGCCCACAGGTGTGGAACAACTACCCCTACCGCCGCGTCTTCGCTCGTATTTAAAGGAGTACCACTACAGGCAGCGGGTTCGAGTCCGCCGACTGGACGTGGACCCTCAGTACGGCGCGTGCTAACACTCACTACCACGCTCACTGACTGACTGACTGATTGATTGATTGACGACTGAGTGACGCGCGCTCGGCAATGTTGTCAAAGATGTTTTTACTTCGACGTATGGAAAATTATGTGTACTTCTGATGTATACTATCTGAACTGTCAACTTTCACTACCGAAATGACACGTGCATGTAACCGTCACGTTTACTAGCAAAATAACATAACTTCCATACATATTGCTTAGAAAGGGACAGAGTTGAAGGTGCTACGCGGTTTGCGAGTCTAGCAGTGTTGGCTCTGAGGCACTAGCGCTGTTCTAACTTTATTAATACTGTCAATCACTTTGGCTGTCAATATTGTAGGCTGTCAGTTTCTATTGACACTCTATCTGTTCTCACGGAGACGTATTTTTGTTGTTGTTGGTCTAGTCTCAGGTTTTCGGTGAATTTAGTTCGGTGCTAAACAAAAGTCAAACTAATACCCCAATCGCGTTTTTACAATAGTACCTACAACCAGGTGAACGGCAAAAAGTCACCCATACCGGGTGGATATACCATTTACGCGAACCAAACGGTTTGCGTCTACTTTCAACCGCCAGGATGTGGAATGACTTGCCGGAGTGTGTTTCCTGCACAGTACAGTCTTCAAGTCACTGGGGTGAATAGGTACCTAATGAACAAGTGTGCTCCATCGTAGGCCACACCGCTGTTTAACCCTTGGTCAAACAAAGGCTAGTATATTTCCACTTGACCAACACATACTTTGAACCTTATTGAATGTATTCACTGGTATTATCTAAAGATTCCAGAGGAGTTATCAGAGAATAATCACAAAAGGTATGTAACACTACAGGACACACACATACCTATTTCAACATTAAACAATAATTTCACATTTTGCTTAAAACCTAGGTTTTATGATAAACATCACCCGGGTTTATGTGACGGAGTCGGTAATTAGAATAACAAACGTCAATAGAGTCCAAAATCCATCAGAAAAAAATCAAACCTTGTCTGATTAAGGGTTAACATCAGGCAGGATGCCAAATGGGGAATTATTTGACAACCATCTGACAGGTTATGAGATGTCGCTAATATCACGCGAGGGTTCCACAGTGAATCGCTAGATAAACTTCTGTCTTGTAAATTTTCATTCATCATCAGCCACATAACGGCCACTGCTGGACGAGGGCCTCCCCCAATGAGATCCGTCATTTAGGGTGAAATGCAAATAATGGCCACGCTTGGCAGCCGGGTTGTGATCGCAGTGGTGTTGTGGTTTAACTCACAGAGAGCGCTGCTGCCCGTTCTCTGGAGAGCTCCCTCGGTCGTCTCTTACGACCCCCCTGACGGGAAAAGTTGGGCTGGGGTGGTGACACATGTATTCTATTCGCCGTCACCACACGGCTACCGTCACCACACGGCTAAAATTTTCATTAAAATGCGTTATTACGTAAAGATTTTAATTAAAAGCACGAAGTTGTCAGCTTTTTTTCATAGAACAGAGGAAGAAATTTTAATTTACTGCTAGTAGTAGTAATAGGCGATAGCCGCTGAGCCGTAGAGCCATGCGCTTTAAAACAAAAAAAAAACACCCACCAGCTATTCTAATTCCATCTAGTGGTAGATTCTGGAACTACAGCTCTATAACTCCCTATTTATTTGTTACTTTAACACCACCAAATGGAGTATATTTTACATTAACATCCGGGCAAAATAAACGAAGTACTGAAGACTTGACCAATTTCTCTTAGGCTCAAATCTATATACATAAAAATAAATTGATGTTTGTTAGTCTCGCTAAAACTCGAGAACGGTTGAACCGATTTGGCTAGTTTCGGTCTTGAATTACACGCGGAAGTCCAGGGAAGGTTTAAAAGATGTACTTCATCCTTTACAGGGGGTACAGAAACCTTTTCGGATTAAAAAAAAAAATAATAGAACATCTGAAACTAAAAATATACAAACTTGTCTAGATCCCAGCATGTAACCTTTAGAATGTAGAATGAAAGGTAATAAAAAAAACTACTCTTTTTTTAACTTGCGAGTTAAATCCTAATTTAATTACGTGCCTTTTAGTCGTTTAGAAAGTAATTCTATGATATTGTTTTTGAAAACGACAAATTTAAATTTAATCGAGTGTCACCAGTACACCTGCGGGACATCTGCTGGACTTTCTTGGTACTAGTGTCTGCCAGCCCCCCTAGCAAAGCGCGTCAACAAAGACATGACATGAAAGAAAAAGAAAGAAAGAAAATTAATTTATTCTCGCACCATAGACATCTTGAGCATTCAAACAGTTGGAGTAATGACTACATTTAACAAATACTTTTTAGATAATAATTTAATGTCTTGTCATGTCATTCTTAAAGCGCTTTTCTGCGGAGGCTAAGGGGACTAGTGGCACGAAATTTCAGCAGATTTCCCGCTATTACCCACAGGGGTACAAAACCAGGGGCACAAGTTGAACTGTTCCCAAATCACCCTGTATTAATAAACGATACACTATTTCTATTGTAACTGATTAACTACCTTATTGATTAGTTGCTTGACGGTTGATTTTTCTGTGAAAGTAATTTTCGTATCATTTTACTACAGGAAACATTGTAACAAAGCTTTCTTTGTTTCTCTGCCATACAAGAGGTCGATATTTTTTTTACGTTGCCGGTCATAGACCCCTGCAGAAATTCACTCGCTTATGGTCTACTTATCCTAGATCCTGCAGTAAGTAAAAGAAAAGTAAAAGTCTATTATTTTTTCACAAAACTATCATCGTGATTTGTTTTTTTTTTGTATTTGTTTTTGTATATTACACAACTAGATTTAAATTATAACTTAGTGGTCAGTAATAATGTATATATAAAAAAGATACAACTTGTATTTAAGTACCTACCTAACATAGTTTTGTAACGCTTTTTTTTTCAATAATATTGTACAGGGCTGGTTTTATTTTGCGTTATTTAAGTTGCCTGTTATGTAAGCTCCAACTACGGTAAATCCTGAATTAAATTTATTTTTTTTCGGTAAATTTCGGTAAAAATCTTAGAATTTTCCGATATAACACGGAATTTACCGGTAAAACACAGAATTTCCCGGTAAAACATAGAATTTCTCGGTAAATCCAAGAAATTATCGGTATCGTATAGGTCGGGCTTTTACAGTAATGCATATATATACACAATTTGGTTTAGTATTAAGCTTATTTTCTGTACCAGAATAAAATAATATTTTTTAATACCCTCTTACTACTAGGAAAAAATATTTAAACGGTTAATTAGCTAAAATATTTCTCATGTAACTCGTGCGCAAGCTAATTTCGACTCTAATGCCTTTTGTTAGAGTTTACAAAAACACTGTTTGCGTATGATTTTTTTTTTTATTGCACAGATATACCTAAGTACCTAGTGATTTTTTTACGTATACTGTATCAAGTATTTTTAGTTTTTAGTGTTAATTTATTTAGTATAATAACTAAGTATCACAAATTAAGACATCATGAAAATAAATATATACTGGTTAAGTGGTTATTTATACTGCGTGTAAAAGGACCCCGAGCAATGGTCTTAGAAACGTTGTTTGGCTCGTGTCAATATGAACAACTTTTACTATGACGACAATGCGTAACGTAAGAACTTTTATTCATCTTCATGTAAAATGTCATCTCCTAAAGAAATTGTCTATTCTGTATCGAGATGAAATGTTTATTGCATTTCCCCGCATTGTAGCCACAGTAAAAGTTGTTCTCATTGCCACGAGCCCAACAACGTTTCTAAGACCATTGCTCGGGGTACATTTACACGATGTATATAACAACTAACAATTATCTGTATAATAGTCGCGATATACCTACAAATATCACTTAGTAGTAAAATAAAGTCGATATGTGTTAGCAAAAAAAATATTAATTTTCGAGAAAAAACTTCGGACCAAAAATACCTTATTGAAAGTTCATTATTTTTGTCATTAATTGGTAATGACACCTCCGGGCAGTGCCGTGTACCTTAATCGTCGATCATACAAACAATGTCTATTGGTGCACGCGTAACAGCTACATACCCTAGTTGAAGCATAACGCTGCTCGCCGTGTCGTGAGCGTGACTACAAATGAGCCAATCATCAAATTGGAGTTAGCCATCGTCTTTTGACAGAAATCAAAATCGCTATAATGGGGAGTTTTCTTTGACTTTGTTTTTCCAAACAAAGTTTGACAGTAATGACAGTTCTCAGCCCGAATACCTGTCAGAAAAACGTGAAAGAATATTCCCCCATTGTTTAATACATTAGAGAGTATCGCCGTGACGTGTGAGATTGTTATACAGCGTTAAATCAAAAATGTTGGCGAAAATAGAGAATAGTCATTCAGCCCAAACTTTTCCGATACCAAACAACTTTTCCCTTACGTCTACAGCGCAAAAAATATAAATGGGGAATTTTCAAACTCCATAATTAGTTTTTTATTATTTGGGCGAGTTATTTAGACTTCAGACACTTTTGTAACATGTAGACAAACAATTAAAAAAAATACTGTCGCCTTCAATACGGACTGCTTGAAGTTAGTAATTTCGTTGACATTTGTCCCCCTTATACAACTAGCGCCATCTGTCATAACTAAGAGAAACAGGGGGCCCTGAAAATTCCATCATACCAAATAATTAAAGTGGTTAATCAGGTAGACTCGTCTGTTCGACTCGACATTTTTATTTTCACGTTTTTGACATATGCAGGGGGCTAGGTGACTTTCTCTAGAATCGCCAACGCTTATAATTTGACCTTGTATACCGGGTGACTGCGGGCTCATGACCCGGAACAACATTTTCTAACACAGAACATTATAGCTATTCCACACCAGTATAGTTGTTTTTGTAACTGACATATTTTAAGCTTGCATGATTCGTTTTTATCCAATACTAGCAAACACGGCGAACTCCGTTTCGCCACCAGATGGGTTCGCTTCGTTTACCCGCTTTTCTGTTGAACTTTTTCCTGAATTTTCTTTGCTATAAACCTCACGGAGCCCGAGATCTTTCCAACGAATGCAAAACCGTGGAAATCGGTTCGTGCGTTCTGGAGATATAGCGTCAGGGAGGAAAACCCGACTTATTTTTATATAGTAGATTTACAACAAAATATATGTTCACACAAACATTTATAACAAAAAGAAAAATACTTTGTTCAGGAAAAGAAGTAGGTATACCAATTGAATCGCGGTCATTTGCTGGGTAAGGAAATATTGTTCCGGATCATGGCCCCGAAGTCAGCCTGTATATATATTTTTTTTTGTATACCTAACGTTTTTTTTAACGAATTAAAATTATAAGTAAGGTAGGTGGTAGGTACAAGCCTATTGTAAATTTGTGAGATAGTCTCGGTAAGTGTAATAAAAATCCCTATTCGGGTGACGTATTATTAACTTTAATATGGTAATGTAAAAAGTAAACGAAATATATTCTTTTATAAAGTTTTTGCCACGTTTTATTTATGTTGTTGTAGTATTTCCCAAAGTCCGCGAGAACAAAAACTGGTGGACATCAGCGCAGAATCGGGAAGAGTGGAGAAAGGGAAGAGGGCCTTTGCCCTGCATTGGGATCCAATAAGCTATTAATAATAATAATGTTACGCCCGGGGGTCGAGAAACGGCGACTAGAATGCCGTAGAGGTGCGTCGAACAGTCGAGAGGCCTAAAGAACATTCCAGTATCCAAGTCAACGCATACAAACCACTACACAGTGCCTATATGCTAACAGATACTCATGGAACCATCTAGAAGTCTCTGTACATGGATACCTACCACCAACGACTGGAATGTATGTGGTGTGAAAGTACAACTACCTACCTATAAGCAACTACTTGTATCCTGTCAGTATAGGTATTCGAATGTAATAGAAAGATCTCGAATGTTCGGTGGAAGTACGCACGGATCAGTGTTTGTTCCAGTCTCCTCCACCACTACAAGGACCCGACGTGCGTGATGTTCTTCGAGCCGATGCTGACGGCCCCGCTGCCGCGCGCGCAGCCCTTCTCCCTGCAGCAGCTGGCGCGCGCCGTGCTCGTCTCGCGGCTCACTTACGACGGTATCTATACTATAATATAACTCTACTGTTGCTCGGGGTCCTTTTACACGCTGTACAGATTTATGATACAGGGATAATCCCACCACCACTCAAGCCCTGCCTGCCTCTCGGCGTACGGGCCATTCTCTGTAGAGTGCGCATCTACTTGCTTTTGCCTCTTTTCAACGCACACGTTTTCTTGACTCCCTACAAATAATTATTATCCGTCTCTATTTTGTTGCCAACTCTCCCCCTTCTGGGGCATGACGACCACATTACGGAGACTTCGCGTCGGGTCCTCCGGGCTGTACAGATTTAGGGGGAAAAACTGAATTTGTTTGTTTTTACTGGATTTATTATCAAGGTTAACTTTGCCCACAGGTGTGGAACAACTACCCCTACCGCCGCGTCTTCGCTCGTATTTAAAGGAGTACCACTACAGGCAGCGGGTTCGAGTCCGCCGACTAGACGTGGACCCTCAGTACGGCGCGTGCTAACACTCACTACCACGCTCACTGACTGACTGACTGATTGATTGATTGATTGACGACTGAGTGACGCGCGCTCGGCAATGTTGTCAAAGATGTTTTACTTCGACGTATGGAAAATTATGTACTTCTGATGTATACTATCTGAACTGTCAACTTTCACTACCAAAATGACACGTGCATGTAACTGTCACGTTTACTAGCAAAATAACATAACTTCCATACATATTGCTTAGAAAGGGACAGAGTTGAAGGTGCTACGCGGTTTGCAAGTCTAGCAGTGTTGGCTCTGAGGCACTAGCGCTGTTCTAACTTTATTAATACTGTCAATCACTTTGGCTGTCAATATTGTAGGCTGTCAGTTTCTATTGACACTCTATCTGTTCTCACGGAGACGTATTTTTGTTGTTGTTGGTCTAGTCGCAGGTTTTCGGTGAATTTAGTTCGGTGCTAAACAAAAGTCAAACTAATACCCCAATCGCGTTTTTACAATAGTACAACCAGGTGAACGGCAAAAAGTCACCCATACCAGGTGGATATACCATTTACGCGAACCAAACGGTTTGCGTCTACTTTCAACCGCCAGGATGTGGAATGACTTGCCGGAGTGTGTGTTTCCTGCACAGTACAGTCTTCAAGTCACTGGGGTGAATAGGTACCTAATGAACAAGTGTGCTCCATCGTAGGCCACACCGCTGTTTAACCCTTGGTCAAACAAAGGCTAGTATATTTCCACTTGACCAACACATACTTTGAACCTTATTGAATGTCTTCACTGGAATTATCTAAAGATTCCAGAGGAGTTATCAGAGAATAATCACAAAAGGTATGTAACACTACAGGACACACACATACCTATTTCAACATTAAACAATAATTTCACATTTTGCTTAAAACCTAGGTTTTATGATAAACATCACCCGGGTTTATGTGACGGAGTCGGTAATTAGAATAACAAACGTCAATAGAGTCCAAAATCCATCAGAAAAAAATCAAACCTTGTCTGATTAAGGGTTAACATCAGGCAGGATGCCAAATGGGGAATTATTTGACAACCATCTGACAGGTTATGAGATGTCGCTAATATCACGCGAGGGTTCCACAGTGAATCGCTAGATAAACTTCTGTCTTGTAAATTTTCATTCATCATCAGCCACATAACGGCCACTGCTGGACGAGGGCCTCCCCCAATGAGATCCGTCATTTAGGGTGAAATGCAAATAATGGCCACGCTTGGCAGCCGGGTTGTGATCGCAGTGGTGTTGTGGTTTAACTCACAGAGAGCGCTGCTGCCCGTTCTCTGGAGAGCTCCCTCGGTCGTCTCTTACGACCCCCATGACGGGAAAAGTTGGGCTGGGGTGGTGACACATGTATTCTATTCGCCGTCACCACACGGCTAAAATTTTCATTAAAATGCGTTATTACTAACTTATTTTCGCAAAGTGATACTGATAATAAAGATTTTAATTAAAAGCTCGAAGTTGTCTGCTTTTTTTCATAGAACAGAGAAAGAACTTTTAATTTACTGCTAGTAGTAGTAATAGGCGATAGCCGCTGAGCCGTAGAGCCATGCGCTTTAAAACAAAAACAAAAAAAACACCCACCAGCTATTCTAATGCCATCCAGTGGTAGATTCTGGAACTACCGCTCTATAATTCCCTATTTATTTGTTACTTTAACACCACCAAATGGAGTATATTTTACATTAACATCCGGACAAAATAAACGGAAGTACTGTGACTTGACCAATTTCTCTTAGGCTCAAATCTATATACATAAAAATAAATTGATGTTTGTTAGTCTCGCTAAAACTCGAGAACGGTTGAACCGATTTGGCTAATTTTGGTCTTGAATTACACGCGGAAGTCCAGGGAAGGTTTAAAAGATGTACTTCATCCTTTATAGGGGGTACAGAAACCTTTTCAGATTAAAAAATAATAATAATAGAACATCTGAAACTAAAAATATACAAACTTGTCTAGATCCCAGCATGTAACCTTTAGAATGTAGAATGAAAGGTAATAAAAAAAACTACTCCTTTTTTAACTTGCGAGTTAAATCCTAATTTAATTACGTGCCTTTTAGTCGTTTAGAAAGTAATTCTATGATATTGTTTTTGAAAACGACAAATTTAAATTTAATCGAGTGTCACCAGTACACCTGCGGGACATCTGCTGGACTTTCTTGGTACTAGTGTCTGCCAGCCCCCCTAGCAAAGCGCGTCAACAAAGACATGACATGAAAGAAAAAGAAAGAAAGAAAATTCATTTATTCTCGCACCATAGACATCTTGAGTATCCAAACAGTTGGAGTAATCATCATCATCAGCCACATAACGTCCACTGCTGGACGAGGGCCTACCCCAATGAGATCCGTCATTTGGGGTGAAATGTCAGTAATCGCCACGCTTGGCAGGCGGGTTGGCGATCGCAGTGGTGTTGTGGTTTAACTCACAGAGAGCGTTGCTGCCCGTTCTCTGGAGAGCTCCCTCGGTCGTCTCTTACGACCCCCATGACGGGAAAAGTTGGGCTGGGGTGGAGACACATGTATTCTATTCGCCGTCACCACACGGCTTCTTAGAAACGTTGGAGTAATAACTACATTTAACAAATACTTTTTAAATAATAATTTAATGTCTTGTCATGTCTTTCTTGGAGCGCTTTTCTGCGGGGGCTAACGGGACTAGTGGCACAAAATTTCAGCAGATTTCCCGCTATTAACCACAGGGGTACAAAACCAGGGGCACAAGTGGAACCGTTCCCAAATCACCCTGTATTAATAAACGATACACTATTTCTATTGTAACTGATTAACTACCTTATTGATTAGTTGCTTCACGGTTGATTTTTCTGTGAAAGTAATTTTCGTATCATTTTACTACAGGAAACATTGTAACAAAGTTTTCTTTGTTGTAAGGCAGAGGTCGATATTTTTTTTACGTTGCCGGTCATAGACCCCTGCAGAAATTCACTCGCTTATGGTCTACTTATCCTAGATCCTGCAGTAAGTTAAAGAAAAGTAAAAGTCTATTATTTTTTCACAAAACTATCATCGTGATTTGTTTTTTTTTTTTTGTATTTGTTTTTGTATATTACACAACTAGATTTAAATTATAACTTAGTGGTCAGTAATAATGTATATATAAAAAAGATACAACTTGTATTTAAGTACCTACCTAACATAGTTTTGTAACGCTTTTTTTTTCATTAATATTGTACAGGGCTGGTTTTATTTTGCGTTATTTAAGTTGCCTGTTATGTAAGCTCCAACTACGGTAAATCCTGAATTAAATTTATTTTTTTTCGGTAAATTTCGGTAAAAATCTTAGAATTTTCCGATAAAACACGGAATTTGCCGGTAAAACACAGAATTTCCCGGTAAAACATAGAATTTCTCGGTAAATCCTAGAAATTATCGGTATCGTATAGGTCGGGCTTTTACAGTAATGCATATATATACACAATTTGGTTTAGTATTAAGCTTATTTTCTGTACCAGAATAAAATAATATTTTTTTAATACCCTCTTACAAAGGAAAAAATATTTAAACGGTTAATTAGCTAAAATATTTCTCATGTAACTCGTGCGCAAGCTAATTTCGACTCTAATGCCTTTTGTTAGAGTTTACAAAAACACTGTTTGCGTATGATTTTTTTTTTTATTGCACAGATATACCTAAGTACCTAGTGATTTTTTTACGTATACTGTATCAAGTATTTTTAGTTTTTAGTGTTAATTTATTTAGTATAATAACTAAGTATCACAAATTAAGACATCATGAAAATAAATATATACTGGTTAAGTGGTTATTTATACTGCGTGTAAAAGGACCCCGAGCAATGGTCTTAGAAACGTTGTTTGGCTCGTGTCAATATGAACAACTTTTACTATGACGACAATGCGTAACGTAAGAACTTTTATTCATCTTCATGTAAAATGTCATCTCCTAAAGAAATTGTCTATTCTGTATCGAGATGAAATGTTTATTGCATTTCCCCGCATTGTAGCCACAGTAAAAGTTGTT
>SJJU01008278.1:0-10823 GCA_012932125.1 Conopomorpha cramerella
TTCATCACGGAATTCCCACGGGAACGGTATAAAATTACACTCAAACACCACACTTTTTTTTATCACTATGAACAAGCCATTGACCACCATCCTGCCTGATGTTAAGCAGCGATGTGGTCTACTTTCTTTATTACTTACGAGCATTGTTATTAATTTTTTTTACGAAACTAAATACTCACCTATTTCTCGAAAACCATCATCAATCAATCAATCACACGAACTTCAGCAACAAGCCGTTTTCCAATCCAATCATTGGTGTTGTAGTCAGTCAACAAGACTGCTCGACTGACAGCTCATCAATCATTCGCACCCGGTAAGGGCCGGCGGGCGGGGGAGGGGCGCGCGGGAGGGGACACGTCTTGCAGTTAACTTATACAGGGTGTGATGACATGCTTACAATTACCTGTACAGGTTGTTATTTTGTACTGCTGTCCTGCTCAGTTGACTTACAATAACTTAAAGAAAAAAGAACCGACTTCAACCAGTAAAATTTGACATATATGTGGTTTTCTCGGGACTGAACTAAATTTATATGGGACCAAAAGGGAAGGGCCAGCTTTCAAATTAAAAAAAAAACATCCAAATCGGTTCAGAAAGGCGAAAGTTCTGAGGTAACAAGCATAAAAAATACGATGAATTGAGACCCTCCTCCTTTTTTGAAGTCGGTTAAAAAGAGCGACGAAGTGATAAACTGTCAAGTATTATTCTGAATGATAATAATATATAATAAGAATGTATATCTATCCAAATTTTACGTTACTTTTTCGTTTAGTAAAACTTGAATAATTTAAATAACCTTCTTATTTTATAAATAAGTTGCCTTCTTGAAGGCATTGTCTATATATTGTTTATAAATCATTTTTGAAAGCACATTTTATAGAATTCCTTACCGCTTATCAGAAAACGAAATGCGGAAATATTTTTAAGTCTAACGTTTAACTTGCGGACTGCGTATAGTGTGTATGCAGCTTTACAGAAAGGTGCACTCAACCTGCTACCATATTTAGTCACCTTGCGCTCGCTGCGTGCGCGCAGGTTTTTGTTCAAGGTGCATACTGCATCTAGCTACGGCCTAGACTTCTACCGACTTCGGGGAAACAACGTTGTTATGTGCTTATTGATTGATTCGAGTTTTTATATGAGTTTCTTAGTTGTTTATTTGCTTTCTGAATAAGTATATACTTATAGTTCTTTAAAACTTTATTTTACAGTAACGTAATTTAGGTGTCGATTTTTTAATTTTATTTTAGAGTATTACTTCTCAAGAATCCTATATATTTCGGTTGGAACAAAAGTAAGTAGGTATGTTTTTTTTTTTTTGGCGAATTCAAAAAAGGAGTAATTTTTAATTCGACCGCATTCTTTTTTTATGTTTGTTTGCCGATAACTTCGTTATTTATGGACGGATATTGATGAAACTGTTTTTGTTGGAAAGATGAAGATATTTAGTTATTTATCTAGAGGACATGTCTATTTTTTTTATGATTGGTCCAATTTTGTTGCCTTTTACCTCGTGTATTGGAAGAAATACAACTGGTAGACGCCTAAAAAATTGATAGTAGCCGATTCTCAGACGGACTGAATATGCATATAAAATTTGTTAAAAATCGGTAAAGCCGTTTCGGAGGAGTACGGTAACTAACATTGTGACATGGAGAATGGAGGAAAGTCGATTAACGAAAGAGATTTATATGGGTGATGTGCAGGGCCGGGTGAGTAGAGGTCGCCCCAGAAGGACATACATTGACCAGATTGGTGATGTCCTGGTGGAAGGTGGCGTGAAAAAAGTCGCAAAATACATTCACACCTTTTAATCCCAAATCGGGATAGGCAGATAAAAAAACAATTACAAGTGACCGGTAGAACCAACAACGTGTCTTAACCCTTAATCAAACAAAGGCTAGTATATTGCCACTTGGCCAACACATACTTTGATATGTAAATTTCAGAGAAGTTATCACAGAATAATGACGTGAGGTATATAACACTACAGGCCAGATACCTATTTAAACAGTAAACAATAATTTCACATTGTACTTAAAAGCTAGATTTTATGATAAACATCACCCGGATTTATGTGATAGAGTCGATAATTAGAATAACAAACGTCAATAGAGTCCAAAATCCATCAGAAAAACTCCAAGCCTTGTCTGATTAAGGGTTAAAATCGGTCCAGCACCAAGTCTTTGAAGGGAACTCTACGGGCAAACATCGAACGCATTTGTGATCGGTTTTAAGAAATACTAAAATAGCTTCCCCCCTCTTCATCTCTGTACGGATCTCTGCGGCAAACATCCGCAGGTTTTTCTCTCTTTTTAACGGAAACTGAAAGAAAGAGAGGCGTGCAAAGTAAACTGTAATTTTAATTTTACACGCGGTTCGTTTATCAAATTCATTAGTTGTACTTACAATGGTGAATCATTTCTTTAGTTCTTTGTAACTAGTGACTTTTTAGACACTTGCATTTCAAGAAAAAATATAATGAACCGCCAGGATGTGAAAACGACTTGCCGGAGTCTGTGTTTCATGCTCAGTACAGTCTGGAGGTATTCAAGTCACTGGGGTGAATAGGTACCTAATGAACAAGTTTGCTCCATCGTAGACCACATCGCTGCTTAACATCAGGAAGGATGGTGGTCAAACGCTTGTTCATAGTGATTTAAAAAAAGGTACATACACGCTTTTTAATTCTACAGTCAAGCTACTTCATCATGAAGCCATATTGGATTGCACTAGATAAATTAATAAATATTTTACAACAACACACACATTGCCTTCATCCCATGTTAAGTAGCTCTCTAAAGCACTTGTGTTACGGAATTCAGATAACGAGATATATTTATTTTTTAATCTAAATATATACTTATTTAATTAAATCACTCAGACACATCCAACAAGTACCTAAAAGCTAATTTAATAATCTAAAATAAAAATAATAATCAGTCATGGCAGCCCACTGAGGTCCACTGCTCAGCATGGAGACTTGTCGTCTAAAAGCGCGTCACAATGATTTTTGATAATGCGATTGCATTGACATTTGCAAATGAAAATAGTAGAATCCACTCCAATTTTTGTGCGAAAACTCTGGACGAGGGCTTCCCCCAACGATTTCCGTGATCGATTGGGGGGAAATACCAATAATCGGCACGCTTGGCAGGCAGGTTGATCGCAGTGGTGGTTTAACTCCCAGAGAGCGCTGCTACCCGTTCTCTGGAGAGATCCCTGTGCGTGGCGGCCGAGGGAACTCTCCAGTGCGGGTCTCCCCACGACGGGAAACGTTTGTTGGGGTGGTGACACATATGTATTCTTTTCGCCGTCACTACACGGCTTTTGTGATACGTCAACTTGTTAGTCAATGTTAACTATAGGTATAAGAAAATAGCGATTAGTATGTACTACGTCAAATTAATCTTTCCTCTTTCAAGCCATAAATGTACAATTAGAGACGAACGAAATCATATTTCACTCGGACAGTATTATGTTATCGTTTTTGTGCCCTTTCTGGAGACGTGCTTGAATGCGTGCCGACGGATTTATGGCTTTTGGACGGCAGAGTTTTATTGGACACGTCTGCTGGAATTGGATACCCTTTGCTCTTTGCCAAGATTAAAAAAATACTCTACTCTCTCTAATCCTGACAGATTTGGAAATGGTCTGATTGTCTCTTTTCAGGAAAAAAAATATTCGTGCAATATTTTTCCTTATAATTCAAGAAACAATACCGTAAATTTGCAAATTATTGGGCTACTTGGAAAAGAGGGGATATTTGGAGTGCTTAAAATGAAACAATGTATTTCTGTAAATATAAGTCCATCTGACAATAGTTTTATTTTTTAAACGCAATAAACATGCGTTTGACCACCATACTGTCTGATGTTAAGCAGCGATGTGGTCTACGATGGGGAATACTTGTGATTATTGAGTTACAGATTATAACATTTTACAGATCAATTTAGATTTTTTTTTAATCATGTCTCCGAATAAAAGCGATTCAAATTCCTCTCGAAAAAAATTCAATAAAT
Organism: Conopomorpha cramerella; assembly: GCA_012932125.1. NCBI lineage: Eukaryota > Metazoa > Arthropoda > Insecta > Lepidoptera > Gracillariidae > Conopomorpha > Conopomorpha cramerella. The sequence goes on from SJJU01008278.1 coordinate 4,023, forward strand.
GTTATGAAAATTCCCTCAAATGCTTCGCTAAATCTTATTTGGTTCTGCTTATTAATGACAGCAGAAGGTTCAATAAAATAGAAAAAATTACATACACTGCTGGACACAGGCCACCCTGGAGGTTATACTAATTTTATATTCAGGACAAAGCCCGCCGAGTCCACTTGTTCAGAATGAACTACATCGTTAAAAAATAAGTATAATCATCTAAGCTGTACGGTCTAAGCTTCAACAAAACCTCCCGTTGTAAACTTTCAAGGGATTTCTCATCATCTTCTTCACATATTTACTAAGCATCAAGAACACATTATTAATTCATTTCACCGCATTATATCAACAGCTCTCTGTAAACAACTAACTAGACACGGGAGAAGTAGCACCTAATCACCCACTCGTATGGTAATTAACCAAACAAGTGCCCACTAAACTAACTTAGATATGTACTGTAAACCCTAACATTAGGGCCCAAATTCCCTTAAACACGTAGGCATGTACAAAAATCAACAGAAAACAAAGTCGGGCGACTTCTTAAAATATTACCCGCAAGTGTAAAAGCGTCGTTATACAAAACAAACACAAGTACCAAACGGGAATAAGTTTACAATATGAGCTTGGATTACGTACAGTTTTCTTGTAAATAGAGTTCATTTTACGACAGGAAAGGACACTAAACAAATATTTTGTCGCACACGTACCTACTCACCGCGGCGGGAAAAGCGACGTTTTTTTTTCTACCACAACTTTTTTTTTAATGTGTTTCTGGGTAGTCTGTGGCTATGGTTACACTGGTTGTCTATGGTACAAAATGTGTTGAGTATTTGAACAATTGTAAGACGACACCGCCACTGGAAACGCCATTGTTTTAAACATTGAACAACTCGTTTGGAATCCGGCTTTTATTTTATTTGTTGCTACTTATTATATGGCTATATTTTATTTCCAACGGGACCTGACATAGATATCGCTCTAATTATGTATTACTAGCTGTACCGCGCAGTGTTACTCACGCTTTTTTTGTGTTCCCGAGGGGTTTTCGCGGCAAAAGCCTATGTTACTTGTGGATAATGTAGATTTCGAATGGTGAAAGATTTTTTAAAAACGGTCTAGTAGTTTTTGAGCCTATTCATTACAAACAAACAAAGGTTTCCTCTTTATAATATTAGTGTAGATTAACCTACCTGTAACTATTATCTATGGTCTGACAGACTCGTGACGCAGCAAGTAGGTTACATTAAAATTTATTTTTATAGAAAGTGATTAGTTAATCGGATCATGATTACCCTACTTAATCAGCCACGATTTTGGGCGAACGCATGCATTTGAACCATGAACCATTTTTCAACAGAAGTGTGGCAGTCTTGAAATACCAATACACTTCACGACTTTTAATCCCAAAGCACGGTAGGCAGAGGCAGCAAGTGCCCACGGTTTTAAAGATAACTTAAAGAAAAAAGAACCGACTTCAACCAGTAAAATTTGACATACTTATACATATTATGTGGCTCATTTTTTAATGAAACGCGCACAGATATTATAACTCAATATTGTTCACCGGGTATATAGGCGCGAATATAATCAAAGACAAGCTCGAGCTTATCTTTGTTATTTTGCATACAGTCCACTCGTGACCACGCAGTTGCATGCGAACTGCGTCGAAACGTCGAGTAAAATAACAAAGGTAAGCTCGAGCTTGTCTTTGATTATATTCGCGCCTATACACCCGGTGAACAATATTGAGTTATACATTATGTGGTTTTCTCATGGATGCCATTGTCGGAACTGAACCAATTTTATATGGGACCAAACGGGAAGCACCAGCTTTCAAATTTATATAAAAAAAAACATCCAAATCGGTTCACCCAGGCGAAAAAAATACAGACGTATTTAGAACCTCCTTCTATTTTTGCCGGAGGTGAATAGGCACCTAATGAACAAGTGTGCTCCATCGTAGACCACATCGCTGCTTAACATCAGCCAGGAAGGTGGTCAAACGCTTGTTCATAGTGATAAAAAAAGTCGGTTAAAAAAAAAGACATTCTTCTTTTTGATCATTGGTGTTCCTTGACCTTATCCTCTATGTTTGAACAAGATAAATGTATATTTACTACATTTAGGATTAAGATGGCCACTATCTAATCTGCTACAAAAAAGTCCTAATAGAAAAAATCTTTGCAGATAGATTATCACTTCACTACATAGTATAAAACAAAGTAGCTCCCAGCTGTCTGTCCCTATGTACCTACATCATCATCAGCCACATGACGTCCACTGCTGGACGAGGGCCTCCCCAATGAGATCCGTCATTTGGGGTGAAATGCCAGTAATCGCCACGCCTGGCAGGCGGGTTGGCGATCGCAGTGGTGTTGTGGTTTAACTCACAGAGAGCGCTGCTGCCCGTTCTCTGGAGAGCTCCCTCGGTCGTCTCTTACGACCCCCATGACGGGAAATGTTGGGCTGGGGTGGTGACACATGTATTCTATTCGCCGTCACCACACGGCTCCCTATGTACGCTTATATCTTTAAAACTATCGAATGGATTTCGATGCGGTATTATTTAGTAGATAGAATGATTATTGAGGAATTTGTATACTGCGTGTAAAAGTTTCATCTTTAAACAAAATACACAATTTTTTGTCTCGGGATATGACATGTTGTATGGGGATTGATTTTTTTTTTCATTTCCCCACATTGTCGTCATAGTAAAATTAGTACATATTGACGAGCCCAGCAACGTTTCTAAGACCATTGCTCGGGGTCCTTTTACACACTGTATATATCGTATGATCATCATCAGCAAAAAAAAAGACTATTAAATTTCTGAATACGGCATTATGAGTTTTCATGAAGCAACATTAGTTGGTATGGTGTTTGATACGAGGCCATTATCTGTTGCCTAAACCGTGGCTTATCTGTGGATAAAGTCAGGAGATAGCGCTGTTTCCGCATTTAGGGTAGCCTCGTGCATACCATAGATTCAATCGTTGGATGGTAGTGTCAGTCTTGTCTCATATGAAAATGTACCGTATTTGTATTGTAGTATTTGGACATTGAAAGAAGATTTATCTTGGCATAAGTCATTTTTTGAGTTAAAATTGTTTTTTCCTTCAAGGTGTATATTTTTTTTTAATTACTTTTTGAGCTGAATACTTTAACTACCAGGAAAACTAAATTTGAGGCAAATACGACCATTAACAATGGTTCTACCTCAATGTATAATAAAAAACTTTGCGCGCGATTTACTCAAATCAACGATTTTCAAGTTGCGGCTCTCTGCCTTTACACATAGTTCCTGTTGTGACATTTTTGTCGTTATTAATATAATAGTGTTATATGTATGATATCTACACATCAAAAGAGTCTAGGGATCGAGTACATTTTAGAAGAATATATTTCTCAAAAACTTTCATAATTTATTCAAAATGTGGTGATAAGGCATTGATACAGACATATATGATCATCATCATCATCAGCCTAAACTTGTCTGCCCATACTGCTGGACATAGGCCTTTCCATTTCCACGTCACTGTGATCTGTTTTCGGCATGTGAAATCCACACCTGTGACATAAAAAACACGGCCTAACTACACACATCAAAAGTGTCTAGGGATCAAGAACATTTTTAGCTCTTAAAAAAATCTAATTTATTTAAATCAAATCTCATCTTCTGGATTGGTCTCCTACCTAATTCCCCATGCCTGCATCAATGACTTATCACCACATTTTGAATTAATTATGAATGAATTCAGTTTTTGTAAAATATATTCTTGATTGCAATCTTCTTAAATGTACTTGATCTCTAGACACTTTTGATGTGTGTATCTGGGAGCATAATATTAAAATAATACTATATTTAGTAGATATACGCCTATATTCCTAAGATTTTAACAGTGAGAGCTTATGGGAAGTCAAGCAAGTGCCTCTTCCTACCCCGCTTTGGGATTAAAAGGCGTGAAGTGTATTTTTTATTCACCTACTGTGTACTACTTACCTAAGTAGGTACTGCTAGCTACTTGCTTTCCGAATCATTCCACAATTTTCTCGATCTTTCGAGATCCTTCTACTACATTCAAAAGGATATATCCCGAAACTTTTTCTTGAGTGTTAATATCAAAAAACACGGAATTTGTATCAACAATTTCAGTTTTTCATCCAAACTTTTAACAACTTATTATATCGTGTCCTAATAAATATTTCGTAAAATGTTTTAGTTTAGGCGATTATGAATCACTGAGTGGCCTTTTATGTATTTACCACATAATGACGTTATTATTAATATTAATGATTAACGCGTTCATTAGTGGGCTAAATATGTTGCGCCACGTGTAACTTATTTACTGAATTTAATACTTTAAATTTAATTTCGGCTTTTTTTAAATCTTTTTCGAGAATTTTACAATAAATGTATATTCTACTTGACAATTATCTGAATACTCCCAGTAGTTTTTGAGTTTATTCTTAACCAACATATGTACAAAAATAATATTTCCGCTTAGTAAATCTTCCATAGATACGACAAACTTTCCAAATGTTTTAAATAAAAAAAAATGCAATAAAATAATGTCAAAGCATTTATATGTATATACTATAATATATATTTTGACATATCGCACAGTTAGAACAAAAGTGACACAAAAAATGTGTCAGTTTTATGAAAGATACAAAACTTAAATTACAAAATCGGCATGTTTCGTATTGGGTCCTTTTTGTTCTAACTAACTTAATATGTTCAGGAACCTCCAAAACCCACGAGAAGATCGTTAATATTATTGTCTATTTATTACGTTTTCCATGAAACTCTTTACTATTTGTATAAATTATAAACAGATAGAGTAAACTAACTTTCCAATACCACGTCCTTGAGGTCACACACAGAAGACACTCCACACAAGCGGTGGGCGTGGTCAAAATACCTTTAATACCATACAATCATCTCTGGCTCTGTGATCGTGCGTAAAAAGGTGTGCATTATTAAGTACGTTTTTCATAAAGAAAAGAAAAACATCGAATATACAAATAAATCATAGCGTAATTGCCAGGTTTCTTGGGCGAAGCCATGTCGCCGCGGAAGGGTCAACCGTTCGAAAACAATAAGGAATCAAGTCACGCCATTCGTCACGCAGCCTCGCGTGGCATTCCGGCATTATTTGGCCTCTATACATAATAAAATATACATATATGCGACAGTCCACGACGAAACTTGACTTACTTAGGGCAGTCCGTATTAATGTCAATGGCGTCGTTTATCATATCATTTCCGTTCTGTTTCAGTAAATAAAAGCGTTCTCTATTAGGAACATCACAAATTTCACGTGTGTAAGGTATTTTTTTTTGTTCGGAAATAAAGGAAAAGATTTCTTGTCCTTTTTTTTTGTTGATTTTTGAGGCGACGGGGTCACCCCCTGTCACCTTGAGTTAAATACGCTTGGTGAACCGTGGGCATTTGATTTAGCAAGTGCCTCTTCCTACCCCGTTTTGGGATTAAAAGGCGTGAAGCGTATTTATTTTCTTTTATTTTACAGTCAGCTATCTGACCCGACAAACGTTATTGTGCAAATATTAATTATTTACAGTATTTATCTGTTATTATATGCATGTATTATGCATATAAACCTTATGCGAGAATCACTCTTATGTACTCAAGAAAACTGCATCAAAAACCGTTTCGTAGTTTTAAAGACAGTAAGCGTACATAGAGACAGACAGCGGAAAGTGACTTTGTTTTATACTATGTATTGATTAGTGTATATTATATTGATAACATTAACAAATAAATAAAAATAATAATAAATAAATAGACAATATACGCATATAATTTCCAACAACTACCACACAAAATACAAAAACAAATCATATAAACAGTCATCCCCAAACTCCCGTATTGTAAAACAGTAATTGGAGGCCTATGTCCAGCAGTGGTAAACGAATATGGCCTGATTGATTATGAATCAGTTGTTTCTCAACACACTTAGAGCGGGACAAACATTACTTGAGGAGGGATTATTGCTTGAGGGGAGTGCTATGGGTCGTATCCCGAAGCAAGGAGTTCCAGAATATAGTTAGACTTCTAACTCAGGGGACGTTATGCTTAAATCAGATTTATGATGCCTCTTAAAGCACTCTGATCTTGACGAATAGCGCTAAGATGTTTAAGCCCTTGTTATGGTATAGCCTGTTGCGAAATAGTCACTTATACATATCAAATAACCATAATAGTCGGCAGACTAGCTATAACACGCGGTCTTACTCACGTTTTTTCCGTTCCCGTGGTAATTTCGGGATAAAATGTAGCGTAATTAGTCCGGCGATAGTGTTGCTTCCCAATGGTAAAGGAATCTTTAAAATCGGTTTTGTTGTTTTGCTTTTATTTGATACAAACTTATGATAGAAAAAAATGACATCCACTGCTGGGCACAGGCCACCCTAGATATTCATATTCATAGTTAAAACAGGACAACGGCTGTCGAGTCCACTAGTATTAGGATAAATTATAGCCTTACGTGTATTGTTGTAACCTAACCTACTAAGAAACCGTTGAAAGAAATCGTTCTAATACAATTTTTCCATGGACAATTTGGAACTACCTTCAAAAAGAAATTGTTTCAAAAAGCCACACTAACGACGTCAGGAAAGCTGAATGCTTATCTTTGGTGATTTTTGCGCCTGTAATACCCGGCTTAAACTACACACATCAAAAGTGTCTAGGGATCAAGAACAATTTATCTCTAAAAAAATATTTATTTAACATACATACACTTCACGCCTGTCTCCCAGAGGGGTAGGCAGAGACTACAGATCTCCATT
>SJJU01008284.1:0-12771 GCA_012932125.1 Conopomorpha cramerella
CGACCCAAATGTAGGTTTAAGGTGGCCACCTTGCGACGCGTCAGCACTCGCCTTCACCATCGCCCATGTTGCTAATTTTCAAAACATGAAATGTGAACCTGTATTAAAAATAGGCAATTGAATGAGAATGAACTCGACCGAAAGAAAAATCGAAAAGGAATCACTCACTCGTAAGTGCAACACTCCTACACATCAAGCAAAGAAAACTTTACACTTAACAAAATGTAATATGACGGAACACTGACCGCTTCGTTTATCTATAAGAGAGTGGCTTTGAAATATATTTCTCGGCACTCTAATAATGACAAATGCTTTAATCTAACACATACTTCCGAGAACGGCAAGAAGTGGGCCGACTACCAAGAGACATTTTACATTGCATTGTTGTCGTAAAATAAATCAACTGGTTTATGTAACGTGAGGTACAAATTAAGAGGCCGATCAATCTGGCAATGTTGTGCTTGTTGGTGGCACTTTAGATTGTTTACCATTTCAAGTACTTACGTTTCAAGTACTTACGTACGTACTAACTTTCTTGAAAAAAGAACCTTATTTAACCGTAACACATTACGACTTTTGTGGATTTTTTAGGAATTTTACGTTGTTCACAACTGACTTTTAAATAAATAGAAATAATCAAAATCGGGTCAACCAGTCGAAGGTTATGAGGTAGCAAAATATAAAAATACCATTGATTTGAGCGCCACCTATTTTTTGACACTTGGACACAGATTACTTCAGAATTAGGCTTGTATTCTCTTGGAAGAGCTGTATAAACATATTTGACGAAGGAACAGGTGTGAAGACCAGAGTGCCAATATGTTATGATACTGGGATAATAAATTAATTATACTTTGACTTTATATAATTTCTTAATTTGTCTTCAAGTACAGTGACTCTACTCAGGTAACCTTTATCTCGGTATAAACGGAGAATTTACGCGCGAATAATCTGTCGTAAATTCTATGATCAAATATTTCTTCAGTTAGTGATTGTTACTGTTTCAGAATACGAGCTCTAGAGAATCATAATACTTAACCCTGTTTAGAAATTATCATCGTTTTGTATCCGTTCCATAAAAAAATACAAATAGGTATCCCTTTATTACTTCTGAGAATTAATCCATTGCTGCTTTATGTGCGAAAGGAGATATCATTCTATAATTTTAAAGAAAAAAACCGTCTTTAACCTATCCGTACTAATAGCCCCTACGATTTTCCAAAGTTGGCCTCGATTTGTCAAGTCTGTCATCGTGAAAACCTGCTTTAATTATTATCTTACCATACTTCTTTCTAACAAAAATAAACTCATCGAAATCGGTTCATAATCGATGAAGTTATTTAAAAAAGAAGACAATGAACCATGTACCTATATAGGTATTATACCTACATACGCTAGAAATGAGAAGCGTCCTTTTGAGGGCCTTTAAAAAAGCCAACATCAAAATGAATCCATTGAGCCACTAATGATTGAACCTAACAGATTTGGGACGCAGTGCAATAAACAAGTAGCTGTTACAATTATTATTGTGCGTTCCAGTTCAAGTGCTGCTCATGTAATTATAGAGGCATCATGAAGTCATCGTGGGCCGCTGGCTCGGAGCAATGACATGACTAATGTTCTCACGATTTGCGTCTCTGAATGTACCACGCGTGACGTATTTTATTTACGTATCGAAAGTACTTCGGTAACTACCGTCTTCATTATTCTTCTTCTTCTGCTTAGAGTTATATATCGGCTCTTCGAAGGTAGCGGAATTAATATAAAATATCGCTCTCGCCAAAGCTGGGTAGCCAGTTTATAAAGCCTAGTTATTATTTTTACGCATCGCTATCAACATACACACATCAAAAGTCTAGACACTTTTGGATCAAGAACATTTTTAGCTCTAAAAAATCCAATTTATTTAAATCAAATCTAATCTTCTCCTACCTAATTAGGTAGGAAACCAATCCATGCCTATATCAATGACTGATATAGGCATGGATTGGTTTCCTGATGACATTTTGAAAAAAAATATGAATGAATTCAGTTTTTGTAAAATATATTCTTGATTGCCATCTTCTAAAATGTACTTGATCCCTAGACACTTTTGATGTGTGCAGTACCTACTAAATAAGTATCAAACCAAGCCAATGGCTCTATGCACTGTCCAATCAACCCTCCTATTTTTCAAAGTCAATAAAAAATTAATTCAAACTGCGATAGGCTCACCAGTTAATATGACTGAGTGAAAATCGCTGGTTAGCTCGTAATTTACAACATACGATCATTTCTACTGAGAAGCAAAACCTTGCGCAAAGAAATAGACTCATCGAATTAGTTCTCTAAAGCGAATAGTGGCAATAAACAAATCAAAGTGGATCAGATAGCGTCGGACGTTCGTCCCCGTGTGTCGGAACACAGCGAGCTGGCGGGCGACGTCACTCTCGGCCAATCGTAACACCGATCCACAAGACTCGTGCGACAAAACTTGAATGTCGAACTGTCTGCAGAGAACGGCTGAAGAAGTGGTAAAAACAAAACATCAGCTTTCGTATTGAAAAAAACCATCATCATCATCCCATATTTGTCCACTGTGAACATTGAAACAAACCATGCCACCGTGTAATCAGAGTTAGATATTCAATCATACATGTCCGAAATAGCAAACAAATATCACAAACTTAAAGGTTTTTTTTAATATTATAGAGGACCAGTTACTGAATAAAATATTTTAACTTAATATTAATTATATCGGTGTAAAAAAATCTCACATTAATTAAACTGAAAATAACAAGTGGACATTAAATTACCTTTAAACTGATTTTTCAGTTAAAATAACCGCATTATTTACGTATTGTACGAGTCCAGTGTTTTGTTTTACCTCCTGTATTACCTAAGTCAAAAAGTACACTTACGGTATAATACAATAGGAAATCAATATACCTACAACAAAAGATTCAACAAAAAATAGAACATTTAAAACAGATATAGACACTGTCTCGTAAAAAACATTTAGTGCGCGAAAATAATAAAACGACATACATACATAAGTATATTAAATTGGCATACCAGTTAATGCTTCTATTGTCGAATATTTTTTTAATCAAGGTGAAAGGGCGAACACCCTTTATAGTGAAAACTAAAAATAACATGAATGACCCGACTTTTTTTACCGGATATCCTGCGATCTCTACATCCGTGATGGTCTAGTGTATGTAAAAATATCGATAATGTTTAAAACATTCTCAAGGCGTTGACCAAGCCTTAAGCGTTGTGACGGTAGGCATGAGATTAGCGAGTTACTCTGCTTTCAAATTAAAAGGGGTGATGTGGATTTGAGGTCCATTTTATACCTTATAGCTGACTCGGTAAACGTTGTTTTGCTTATATACATTATTAACAGTGTTCCTCTGCTATTATATGTATTATACATAATTCGTCATTACATTTCGTCTCTATATTCTAAAGAAAACCGCATCATAGTTCCGTTGCGTAGTTTTAAACACGTAGGATCATAGGGACAGATAGTGGGAAACGACTTTGTTTTATGCTACTAAAGTCGGCGTCGTCTTAGAAGCAAATTCTGACAGCTCGATTGACATTGACGATTGGGCTAGGTAGCCTAGACTGGTAGTTTTGTACAATATCGGAAAGGATCGTTTTAATTTAGAATCGATTTTTTTAGTGATGTTTTGGTACCATCGATTATAGTCTTCTTAAATGTTTTATGAGCAACAGACAATGTATAAAAAGGTTTCAACAAGAGGAAACCTTTTTGTTTGCCTTGCATAACAAGTACTGCAGAGCTTATTATATTTATTTTACATCATATAATTGCATAATCGAAACGTTATCCCTTCTATGAATGAACGATACAGCTCTATTAATTGGTGGCAAAGAACTAAGAAGGAATAGGACGTTCGATGCTGGGCTACAAATGTCATCATACATTTGGTTGTCAGTTACACCCATTCTAAAAATGTTTCATCTGTCAGAATTTGTTTCTTAGATGACGCCGACAAAAACTATCAAGTGATGTTTACTACTACTACTATCATGAAAAAGTTTGGAAAATGTCTGCACCAGTACAAAGTTCGCCAGTCGTTTGGATTAATTTGAAAATTCCTAGCAGTTATGAGCGTGAAGTGATAAACAGCTAGGTCTCGTAATTATAATAAACTACCTACCGAAAATCACAATCGATAGGCATGTTGCCCAAACTTGTAAATCAAATCATGACCTGGCAGGGTTATCATGTATACAGTATCGTTGACTCTGGAAACATTTATACGAAGCTTCTATTGATTAAATCAACCAATTTACGATTTATAGAGTAGAATACGAAATAATTCAAACGCTATTTATGGTGTCTGGAATATTGGATGCTGGACTGAGACGAAAAGAATTTCGGAAAGAAGGAACATTGGCAGTGTTTAATTTGATGACATATAACAAAGTAAATTAAAATTGAAAAAGCTTTTCTAAAACCATAACTTTATAGTTTAAAAGTAATAAGTAGTACTTTAAAAGTTCTCCACATTGGATTTAGAGAAACGTCACTATTCTGTACTGTATACAGAGCAAGACATAACATTGATTTACCAACCAGTCAAATTGGTACTTAATATGTATCGGTTATAACGGTCATGGATATATTATTTTCATTGGAACTACAGAATAATTTGGAGGTGTTAACTGAAGTCATGAATGACACAGTTGTTTATCACGAGTATCGTGGTATGTAAGTGTCTCCGTTCATGCCCATCCATTAACATAAGCACGATATCTACTTACGTATAACAATTAGTAGGTAACTACTAGTAAAAGGTAAGCATTATTTCATCTGACAGCTTAAAATAGTTTCTTTTGCTATCGTGTGATGTCGCTAATATCGAGTGTCGCTACAGCAAGATAAGTTTTTGTCTTGTCAATTTTCTTTAAAGTTCTTTGTACCTGTTTCTATACTTTGGCGAAATGATAAATACTTTAATATGATTTTGTTATTTTTTAAACACAGTGTTCCAGCCTTTGACCACCATCCTGCCCGATGTTAAGCAGCGATGTGGTCTACGATGGAGCACACTTGTTCATTAGGTACATATTGATTGACGTGATGAAGATGTTTTTAGGTCTTATTCGATGAAAGCTAAGAAGCATGCAAGAGCATCGATAGTAAACTTCTTTTTATTATCTTTAAAACAAAAACAAATTTTCTTTTAATTGTTGCGCCACCCGTAGTAGATTTGGGAACTAAAACTCAATAATTCTTCATTACAATCTTTGATGAAAAATAAAACATAATATATTTTTTTCTGTTGAACCTCAAAAGTGTCTTTGTGCCTTCGAAAATGACCATTTGACTAACCCCTTCATGCCCGTCACAGCTGAGTGGATCGCGCCTATTGCTGTGTTTCCTATTTTTAATGATTGCCGAAAATATAAAAAAGTGAAACGAAGACAAGAGACATACTCATGTCTAAAAGAAGTTGACATTGCCTTTAAAGAAAGTTAAAGAGCTGTTACCGCTGAAGCTAGCTGGGTAAACTTTAACTTTTTTTATGTAAGTAGGTGTACCTATGTTCCTGATTTTCTCAAAATATATAAAGTCTAGTGGACGCCCCTCGATTCATTCGCTTAGTTAGTACTTCAAATTTGGCATACAGGTACTAAACCTGTATGCCAAATTTGAAGTGTCTAACTTGAGCCGTTTCGATTTTCCATACAAAATAATATCCCGTTTTTTCCCGTTCCCGTAGGAATTTCAGGAATTCCTTTCTTAGTGCACCCTTATGGTACCTAAGCTACGTCCGTACCAAATTTCAAGTGTCTACGTTTCGCCGTTTGTCATGTCATGTCCATATTATGTCAGTCAGCCAGTCAGCTTATCCTTTTATAATATTAAGATCATGCAGGAGTGAAAGAGTAAGGGAAAATATATCCCGTCCCTTACTGGCATTCTGATAGTGAAAGTGACAGTTTGGATGGTGTAGTACTTACATAAGTTTCCGTTCATTTTGGTGGGAAAGAGACAAACTGAAGGTGCTTCGCGTCTTGCAAGTTTAGTTGTATTTAGTCTGAGATCGTAAGAACCGTTGGTACGTCAATACTTGGAATTGCTCAGCATAGGTTTGTCAATAGCCATCGCGTTGACAAATACAAAGTCAAAGTCTCTACAAAACACAAAGTCCTGTGCGTCGACATATATTTACTCTTATAAAACTGCACGTATCATCATCAGCCACATGGTGCCCACTGCTGAACGAGGGCCTCCGCCTATGATTTCCATAATAATTTGGGGGGAAATGCCAATAATCACCACACTTGGCAGGCGGTTGGGCGATAGCAGTGGTGTTATGATTTAACCCATAGAGGGCGCTGCTGCCCGTCCTCTGGATAGTTCCCTCGGTCGCCTCTTACGACCTCCAAGACGAGAAAAGTTGGCTGGGGTGGTGACACATGTATTCTATTCGCCCTCACGACACAAAACTACACGTACGGCGTAGGTGAATCTTTTTTTGTCTGAAAATTCTATAAATCCACCGGATCACAGATTTGAAGTTGTCACTGTCCTGACCAATTCTTTTCGCCGATATTCCTACATGCTCGACGGTTTAAAATATTTTGTCATCACCGATGTGGTCGACCTCGGTCTCTCTTGACAAGGACCCGTACCATGAGGACTTAAGGTAATACTTTTTACGCTGTGTGACAGTGACACTACTATACCACTCGTGTAGCTCTATCCCTGTCAAACAACGAGAACAATATTTCTATAAGACCCCATATTACAGGGCCCTGGCCTCTAAGATGGCTAATGTAAATCTTTTTCGTTATTCATACTGCTGAAAATAAAAACGGGTTGATCGGGAAACGAGTATTTTCAGCCGAAAGCAAATGTTTCAGATTTATTGCATAATGAGGTCCTTATTTTTCGTTTAGTGTAATTGCCACCTGCTGAAATGGGCTCTACGTATCACCCTGTAGAATGATACCAAATTAAGAAATACTCAAACGTATTTTTATACTATTTACAGAGGCACAAACAACAATATTATATACGTTGGGTAAGCTTAACTAATACAGGAGGGCACTTTAAGGAACGATTGTCTGGCAAATGCCAATGGCAGATTCGTGTTACAGATAAACCGTCCCTGGCGGGGTTGCGAACAGTAGTTCTTGAAACCTCGTGCTGTCGCAGCTGGTGTCGTAACGAGTGAACGAGATGGCATCATCACAAGCTATTCGTGCTGAAAGCAGGTACGGCGAAATGTCGTTACGTGGACACGAGTTCTCCAACAATCTGGTATAAGAAGACCTCTCGAAGACATAGCCGTAGAAACGTCAAAAGTTCACAATAAAGCACAAAACCGACAGTCAATATGGCCGCTAATGTACAAACATAATTTTTAAGCACAACGTTATGACATGCAGTTATTATGAATCCGTACTGATATCGATTCATCATTGCACGCAAACTTTCCGTATACTGTTAGCCAGTTATGTAGGTACAAAACAAAGGCAAATCCAAAATAAATTGTGGTTTGTTTGTGCTGTAATACCCGGATTTTGGGAATGTTTAGTGCACAAACGATGACAATATATGCCGTAATCCTTTTACCACTGATGGATCTGTTCACTTGTGTGCGCTAATTAACTAAAACATTACTGATGGGTGTTCTTTAGCAAGTCAATTAGTTTGATAGACAAATAAAATATACCTAAATCATAGTGTTAAAATAGGACAATGAATCATGGGATGTAAAACGTGTGGAAACAGTCATTTTAATTAAAAGAGATAGTTAAAAATAGGTAAGTACAAAATATCACTTAAAACACTAGACTGTTTTGAAAATATTATAGTCGTGGAAGAAATACAATAGAAAGACCTATTTCTCTTGAAATAAAATTTTTGCAGATAAATTCTCGTGACATGCGGCAGTCTAGATTAACTTAAAATAACTGCGATATTGAAAAGAATCGTATCGTATTACTGTCAGGAGATGTGATAATATACTGTTCTTATGCTGATAAAAATATATTCAAATGACTTGAACAAAATTAATTCTCTACATATAACGAAGCAAATTGGAGTTCTTCTATTGAACGCGTCGAGGTTTACAATAAACGATTAAGGCACGGTCGGCTAGGAAAGTGCTCTATCACTTTTGATGACAGTTCCCGTGTCAAAAAAAAATCAGTGCGTCAGAGCTGTTGTTGATATTGTGACAAGTGAAAAATGAACCTTAACGTCTAACGTTGCATGAATAACATTAGTAATATGAGTCACATAAAATGAGTGACAATTGCAAGCCATTGTTACATGTTGTCGGGTTCTCGCATCCAGCTTCTGCCAGCCGTCTTGCGCATATCATGAGCGTCATCCACTCCATTTGCCACTTAGTTGGTTTGATTTGCTTCAAAGTTGTTGCAAAACTATTTTCGTGGCACAAATCCGATAAGATCGCCCAGGGTAAATACAACTGGGTGTTATTATTCGTTCACTGGACCTGCACATCAATATATCTGCCGACAGGAATATGCCTGTAACTGTACTGTCAAGTACAACTCGAGAATAGCACTTCCGGCTTCTTTTTTTCTTCTTTCATTGTGAAATACACTACGATAGTTTTAAATCAATTATACATCACCATACAATGAAAAAAAGTTATGGCTGGACATCATCATTAAATCAGTTTGATTAATCTGACATCAACTTGGCTAAGTTATCAAACTTTTGAGGTAATTGTTACTAACGGTTAAAGTAATAATCTTGATTCAATACTTTTACCTATATGTGCGCGAATAATAGTGTGTCCACTCGTGAATAGGGCGCATACAACTGCGTGGAAACGTCTAGTAAAATAACAAAGGTAAACACGAGTTTGTCATCGCGCCGAAAATACAGAAATATAATGTCTATGCGCTTTTCATTAAAAATAATCTAATTTAATTATTATCTGATTCAAAACACAGTCATAAAAACACAAGAAATCTACTGTATGTGAACCTCTCAAAATAAAATAAGTACAAAGCAAAGTAAATAATGTTATATCTAAGTAAATTAAGTTACATTAAGTTGCCTATGTATTAAATCAATCTAAATGTTAAATTCGATCATAACAATATGAATAGTAGGATTTGTAGGTGCCTAGCTCTACATAGAGTACGTAAATTCTTTTTCGTTGATACTAACGCCATCTCTTGTTAATCAAACGAACTTTTGCAAGACTGTTGTATGTTACAGACTTTGACAATGACGTCACCTTTTTGAGATGCAGTACCTAGTATCGAGATATTGAACATTGTCACGTCAAAAATTATGCTAATTCAATTTATTGTAAAAGTGTAATTGAATTGAAATTTTTACCGAGTTTTCCATGTTTATTGCTATTTTTGTCATTTTGATCTTAGAAACCAGTGAGAGTTACAGTGGTTCTTTCTTAACTGTCTATATTTAAATCTAACTGGACCGCGTGGTGTTACTTACGTTTTTTTGTTTTCGACCCAGTTGTAATTTCAGCATAAAATACAGTCTATAATCACCGAGGATTGTGTAGCTTTTGAAAATTATTTCACTAAATATATTTCTCAAATCGGTGAAGTACACACATCAAAAGTGTCGAGCGATCAAGAACATTTTTAGCTCTAAAAAAATCTAATTTATTTAAATCAAATCTAATCTTCTGGATTGGTTTCCTACCTAATTCCCCATGCCTGTATCAATGACTTATCACCACATTATGAATTATGAATGAATTCAGTTTTTGTAAATTATATTCTTGACTGCAATCTTTTAAAATGTACTTGATCCCTAGACACTTTTCATGTGTGTAGTTTTGGAACCTATGCAATCCAAACTCGCTTACCTTCACAGTTTTCCTCGTCCTTGCCGTCGTAACAGTCCCGTTGTTTGTCGCACCTCTTGGACAGTGGCACGCAGCGAGTCTTGTCACACGTCAGGGAATCCCTCGGACAGGCTGTTTGGGGGCAAAATGTATCCGTATTAATCTACTTGTTGAGGATTACCATACTCTTAACCCAGTACGGTTAAGGTTACAAGATGAAAATCTTAAAATAGAACATGGAAAATAATATTAGACTCAAAGGATGTCAAGTATTTACATTCTAATATTGATAGTTAACTAATGGTAGGTAGTAAGACAAAACGAGAACGAAAGAAATGTTGCACAATTTTTTCACGAGATGGCGCCGTAATTCTTGTTTTCCTATACAAACATAGTCATAAAATGGCATCAAGGTATCCAACGCAGAGAATAACGCGAACTTCGGAACAGTAAAACAACAAAACATAATGCGGTCCTAATTACAATGTAGTTATCGATTTACCAAATGAACGCATTGTCATGAAATCACTCATCATCAGTTGCTCACTGAACAACAATGGGGATATTTATACGAAATCAGATTTCTCGTTCGCGATAATTCACTGCAAGTTGAGTGGCATAATATGATCATTCGAGGTGAACTCAATCAACAGGCAAATAGTTTCATTGGTTCACATAAACAGACACATGTTTTTTTTTCCAATATTAGAACTAGTTTAGTAACCAATAGGACTCTTTTTCAGAGCCTATGTACGCAACGCAATGCTCGTACGATGAAGGACAACATCGAGATGAAGCCAGCACACCACAAGGTGTGTGAACCCTATAACGGCGATGGGCTCACCCCCTGTCACGTTGGGTTAAATACGCCTGGTAAACCGTGGGCGTTTGCTTTAGCAAGTGCCTCTGCCTGCCCCGCTTTGGGATTAAAAAGCGTGAAGTGTATTTATTTATATTTAACTAGCTTAGTGACTTTTTTCCGTATCTATGGGAATTTCGGGATAAAATGCAACCTTTATCACCAGGGAGTAATGTAGCTTCGCAACGGTTTTAAAATTCGGTGCAGTAGTTTAGGGACCTATTCGTTGCAAACAAACAAACAATCAAATGAAATACCTATTTCCTTTTTATAATATAAGTATAGATAAACATTTAAGTGCCCTTGTTTAGCTGGGTTCTATTTTAGTTGTATGCGTACTGCCCCCGTACCATGAGGTCTTCTAGTAATATTATTCACGCTGTGTGAAAAGGATAGCGCTAGATAAGTGGTATAATGCGGTCACTGTCATTGTGGTACGGGGCGTGTGGTCTCTGGACTACCATGGGAAAAATATTTGTGAACGTTAAAGGTACTTCTTTGAAGCTTAGGTCACTTTTTGTCTTAAAAGTTAGGTCATCTTAACTTTGTAAAGATCGAGATTTGGATGGCTTGTGTCTTCATTTATTGTGATTCTAAAATAAGTATTGTCTAGTTAGCTTTTAGAATATACTTGGCAGTCTATTATATTAGTTCTATCTCACTCGTTTCACATGTCACCAGAGAAGGATAGAAGTATAAAATGGAGTGAAGAATGTCAAGTATATTCTATCAGCTCATAAATTGTACGTCCTGTTCGGAAAAGTATTATAGGTACCTTTCAACTTTAGTATATTTTATTCGCGTTGATGTAGCTTGTATTTACTCTTTTGTGGTTAGTTATAATTATAAGTATTTTCATGAAACCTGTGGCGGATAACAATTCAATGGTTTAATATTTAGTTCAAACACCTGTTTAACTGTGCTAGGGAAATATTTATCAACCATCTGACTGCTTAAAATAATTTATTTTGTTGTTACTAGATGTCGCTAACATCGCACTAGGGTTTCCCAATGAATGACTAAATAGGTAAAATTCAGTCTTTCTCTTTTTGTTTAAAAAAGAATAATAAAAAAGCGAAGTTGTCTTTCACGTTTTCACAGAACAGAGGAATAACTTTTTAATTTACTGCTAGTAGTGATGGGCGACAGCCATAGAGCCGTAGATCCATGTTCTTTAATACAAAAAAAAACACCCGCTGGCTATTCTAATGCCATCCAGTGGTAGATTTCGGAACAACCGCGCATTTAATTCTTAATAGGCTAGATTTTCTTGTTAGTCAGTTATAATTAGCGTCCGGGTTCAGACTCTATGAATATTTCAACACGTCTTTACTGACATCAAAAAACCCACCTGCATCTTCGACATTCGTTTGCACATTTTCCTGGTCAAATGGACAGTCGGTCTCATCGTCGCCCTCAGGACAATCTCTGAAACCGTCACACCGTTTATCCTCGCATACGACAACGGAACTGTATCTACACTCATATGTGTCCAGACAATTTTCATTCTCACTAACGCCGACGCTCTTCTGCTCCACAATGAAGGGATCCTCAGTGTTCACGTCGTACTCCTGCTCCCAGGGTATCTCGGTGGTGGTCGTCGTGGTTGTCGTGCTTGTTGTCGTGGAAGTGGTCGTCTCACTAACTACTGAACGGAAATGAAATAATAGTAAACAAAAAAAAAATAAGCAAATAAAAAAATGGGATTTTCTTTCGAATACTTGATGATCAATGAGTATCGCCAAGTATTTGCGCATCGCATGACGGATAACGTTAACATGTGGAATTCTGTCTTTCCCAAAATTAAAGATTCGTTAAATAATATTACTCTCAGTATTGAGTCTAATGTAGACATGTAGACATCTTCTGTTAAGTTATTGACGAACTTTATAGTTTCCAAAATGTGCATTTGTAAATTTAGTGTAGTCGTCAAGTACCATTCTATGAAGTCACAGACATGATTATTAATTTAACTTGTATGAGAATACTTTGGCTGATGTGCCTTGCAAGTGGGATGTTAAGAGTTAAAAAAACAAATGGACGTATACAAAAAAATATATAACAAAAATAAAGAAAAATAAA
>SJJU01008303.1:0-10108 GCA_012932125.1 Conopomorpha cramerella
TGTGGTAGTAACAATGACTTAATATTATACATAATTATAATCTTAGTTTACACAGCATTAGTAGAGATATATGTACTAACATAGAATAAGGAGACGATCCGATATCCTTGCTAGGTTAACCTTGGTAGGTGAACCTGTGTTAAGGCTTAAATTATATTTCATTTCTGTCATTCAAATATAAAATTCAATTCTTGTGACTTGTGCCATCCATAGGCATGGGCGCAAGCGTAAACTTCTTCGCGTAGGCGAAGACACGCATACCCACACCCATGCCCATATCCATATACCCATGCCCATATCCATATATAACCTATACCTATGCCTGTGCCTATACCAATGCCTATTCCTATGCCCATGCTTATTCCCATGCTGATTAATAGGCCTATGATCATGCCTATTAATAGGCCTATGCCCATGCTTATTAATAATAGGCCTATGCCCAAGCTTATTCCTATGCCCATGCTTATTCCTATGCCAAAGCTTATTCCCATGTGATTAATAGGCCTATGCCCATGCTTATTAATAATAAGCCTATGCCCAAGCTTATTCCTATGCCCAGACTTATTAATAGGCCTAACCCAATGCCTATCAATAGTCCTATGCCCATGCCTATTAATAGGCCTATGCCCATGCTTATTAATAGGCTTATGCCCAAAATTATCAATAGGCCTATGCCTGTGCTTACTAACAGGCCTATGCCAAGCTTATTCCTATGCCCAGGGTTATTAATAGAACTATGCCCATGCCTATTAATAGGCCTATGCCAATGCTAATTAATAGGCCCACGCCCATGCTTATTAATAGGCCTATGCCCATGCTTATTAATAGGCCTATGCCCATGCCTCTTAAAAGGCCTATGCCATTAATAGGCTTATGCCCATGCTTTTTAATAGGCCTATGCCCAAGCTTATTCCAATGACCAGGCTTATTAATAGGCATATGCCCATTAATAGGCCTATACCATTAATAGGCCTATGCCATAATAGGCATATGCCCATGCTTATTAATAGGCCTATGCCCATGCTTTTTAATAGGCCTATGCCCATGCCTATTAATAGGTCTATGCCCATAAATAGGCCTATGCCCAATAAAAGGCCAATGCCCATGCCCATAAATAGGCCTATGCCCATGCTCAATAATAGGCCTATGCCCAGGCTTATTAATAGGCCTATGGCCAAGCTTATTCCTAGGCCTATGCCAAAGCTTATTCCAATGCCCAGGCTTATTAATAGGCATATGCACATTAATAGGCCTATGCCATTAATAGGCATATGCCCAGGCTTATTAATAGGCCTATGCCCAATAATAAGCCGATGCCCATGCTTATTAATAGGCCTATGCCCAATAATAAGCCGATGCCCATGCTTATTAATAGGCCTATGCCCAATAATAGGCCGATGCCCATGCTTATTAATAGGCCTATGCCTATGCTTATTAATAGGCATATGCCCATGCTTATTAATAGGCCTATGCCCATGCTTATTAATAGGCATATGCCCATTAATAGGCCTATGCCATTAATAGGCCTATGCCCATGCTTATTAATAGGCCTAAACCCATGCTTATCAATAGGCCTATGCCCAAGCTTATTCCTAGGGCCATGCTTATTCCTTTGACGGGCCAGTTGGTGTAGTGGTCGATACGTCTGCCTCTGTTCCGTAGTTCCATTCCCACCGCTGACAGGTACTTGGGGCGATGAGCTTTTAAGTACTTGTTGGATCTGTCTGGATTTTTTATTTTTATAAGCATGTATTCAACTCGGCGTTGTTGCTCGCTATGGGTTCGTGTGAATGACTTACAAACTCATCCACCTTAAGCAGCATTAATAGTAGCGTTGCAACGGATAGTGATTTGGCCGGATACCGGATATCCGGTCGGTGGTGCTCTTCCGAAAGGCAATTTGTGCCTCGTTTGTAATAATGCTGTCTCCCACTTTTTAGATTAGGGAAGTCAAAAAAAAAATCGTATGTATGCATTGCAATGCAGCGCATATATATATATTTTCTTCTTATTTCTATACCGTCTTTAGTTTAATAACTATGTGGGATCCAAGACAGAAGGCTAGGCCCCCCGTGATCTAGCCCAGTCGTCACTGATTGAGCTCTTGTCTATTCTGGATGCCGCTGTAGATCCTGGCCCTAACAGGAATCACAGTGGTGGGAAAGTGGGTGGGAATATCACGAAATATCCGGTCGATGGCGTGACGGGATACGCAGTCTCCGTGAGAGAGCTCGTTTGCCCCAACGGACAAAGACAAAGACATTTGTTTGTAAAACACACGTAAAAAGGGTGGTGTTCAATAGAGTTAGAACAGTATGTTTCGCCACACGGCATACAAATCGTTTGCATATGTAAATATCACTAAAACTAAATAGAATACAATTGAGCCAAAAAGCAATAGAAAAGTACGGAATAGAAATATAATTTTGTAGGTACATTATAAAGTCAAGTTTATTTTATTATATATTTAAAAATTATTTATCAATTTTGTCCTTGAGGAAATCATTAATATTATAATAGCACTTGGAAAGAAGAAATCGTTTAACCATTCTATTTTTCATGTTCACTGAATGAGTTCACTAGAGCTGCTGTGAATATATTGCAATAATGTTGTTGTGATTTGTTGTTATTTGTGTTTCTGTAGGTATAGTAAGTTTTTGTTAAGTTTTGATATGTTTTAGTATTTTAATGTTAAGTTGTGTTCGTTTTAAGGTTATATAAGTCCTTGTTTAACATCATTGCGAATTAGGTACACAACCTGTATGTAATGTAATGCATGTTTTATCATTATTTTTTTTTAATGAAACGCGCACAGACATTATAACTCAATATTGTTCACCGGGTATATAGGCGCGAATATAACCAAAGGCCTATGCCATTAATAGGCCTATGCCCATGCTTATTAATAGGCCTATGCCTATGCTTTTTATTAGGCCTATGCCCATGCCTATTAATAGGTCTATGCCCATAAATAGGCCTATGCCCAATAATAGGCCAATGCCCATGCTCATTAATAATAGGCCTATGCCCAAGCTTATTAATAGGCCTATGCCCATGCTTTTTATTAGGCCTATAACCATGCCTATTAATAGGTCTATGCCCATAAATAGGCCTATGCCCAATAATAGGCCAATGCCCATGCTCATTAATAATAGGCCTATGCCCAAGCTCAATAATAGGCCTATGCTCATGCTTTTTAATAGGCCTATGACCATGCCTATTAATAGGTCTATGCCCATAAATAGGCCTATGCCCAATAATAGGCCTATGCCATTAATAGGCCTATGTCATTAATAGGCCTATGCCATTAATAGGCCTCTGCCATTAATAGGCCTCTGCAATAAATAGGCCTATGCCCATGTTTTTAATAGGCCTATGCCCATAAATAGGCCTATGCACATGCTTATTAATAGGCCTATGCCCATGCTTATAAATAGGCCTATGCCCATGAATAGGCCTATGCCCATGCTTATTCCTATGCCCATGCTTAATAATAGGCCTATGCCCAGGCTTATTAATAGGCCTATGCCCAGGCTTATTAATAGGCCTATGCCCAAGATTATTCCTAAGGCTATGCCCATAAATAGGCCTATGCCCAATAAAAGGCCAATGCCCATGCTGATTAATAATAGGCCTATGCCCATGCTCAATAATAGGCCTATGCCGAGGCTTATTAATAGGCCTATGCCCATAAATAGGCCTATGCTTAATAATAGGCCTATGCCCATGCTCATTAATAATAGGCCTATGCCCATGCTTATTCCTAGGCCCATGCTTATTCCTTTGACGGGCCAGTTGGTGTAGTGGTCGATACGTCTGTCTCTGTTCCGTAGTTCCATTCCCACCGCTGACATGTACTTGGGGCGATGAGCTTTTAAGTACTTGTTGGAATGTGGTCTGGATTTTTTATTTTTATAAGGGCATGTATTAACTCGGGCGTTGTTTGGCTCGGCTGATGGGTTGTGTAATGACTTCAAACTCATCCTACGCTTAAGCGCATTCAACAGTAGCGTTGGCAACGGATAAGTGGATTGGCGAATACCGGTAGTCGGTCGTGGGTGCTGCTCCGAAAGGCAATTTTGGTGCGCCTCGTTTGGTAAATAAATGCTGTCTCACTTTTTAGATTAGGGAAGTCAAAAAAAAAATCGTATGTATGCATTGCAATGCAGCGCATATATATATTTTTTCTTCTTATTTCTATACCGTCTTTAGTTTAATAACTATGTGGGATCCAAGACAGAAGGCTAGGCCCCCCCGGGCTCTAGCCCAGTCTTCAATGATTGAGCTCTTGTCTATTCTGGATGCCGCTGTAGATCCTGGCCCTAACAGGAATCACAGTGGTGGGAAAGTGGGTGGGAATATCCCGAAATATCCGGTCGATGGCGGGACGGGATACGCTGTCTCCGTGAGAGAGCTCGTTTGCCCCAACGGACAAAGACAAAGGCATTTATTTGTAAAACACACGTAAAAAAGGTGGTGTTAAATAGAGTTAGAACAGTATGTTTGCCCACGGCATATCACATCGTGTGCTATGTAAATAGTCACTAAAACTAATATTTTGAATACATTGAGGCCAAAAAGCAAATAGAACAAGTACGGAAATAGAAATATCATTTTGTAGGTATATCATAAAGTCAAGTTCATTTTATTACATATTTAAAAATTATTTATCAATTTTGTCCTTGAGGAAATCATTCATATTATAATAGCACTCGGAAAGAAGAAATCGTTTGACCATTCTATTTTTCATGTTCACTGAATGAGTTCACTAGAGCTGCTGTGAATATATTGCAATAATGTTGTTGTGATTTGTTGTTATTTGTGTTTCTGTAGGTATAGTAAGTTTGTGTTAAGTTTTGATATGTTTTAGTATTTTAATGTTAAGTTGTGTTCGTTTTAAGGTTATATAAGTCCTTGTTTAACATCATTGCGAATTAGGTACACAACCTGTAATGTAATGCATGTTTTATCATTATTTTTTTTAATGAAACGCGCACAGACATTATAACTCAATATTGTTCACCGGGTATATAGGCGCGAATATAACCAAAGGCCTATGCCATTAATAGGCCTATGCCCATGCTTATTAATAGGCCTATGCCTATGCTTTTTATTAGGCCTATGCCCATGCCTATTAATAGGTCTATGCCCATAAATAGGCCTATGCCCAATAATAGGCCAATGCCCATGCTCATTAATAATAGGCCTATGCCCAAGCTTATTAATAGGCCTCTGCCATTGATAGGCCTACGTCATTAAAAGGCCTATGCCCAATAATAGGCCAATGCCCATGCTCATTAATAATAGGCCTATGCCCAAGCTTATTAATAGGCCTCTGCCATTAATAGGCCTACGTCATTAAAAGGCCTATGCCCAACAATAGGCCCATGCCCATGCTCATTAATAATAGGCCTATGCCCATGAAAAGGCCAATGCCCATGCTCATTAATAAAAGACCTATACCCCTGCTCAATAATAGGCCTATGCCCAGGCTTATTAATAGGCCTATGCCCAAGCTTATTCCTAGGGCCATGCCCATAAATAGGCCTAGGCCCATGCTTATTAATAGGCCTATGCCCAAGCTCAATAATAGGCCTATGCCCATGCTTATTAATAGGCCTATGCCCATGCTTTTTAATAGGCCTATGACCATGCCTATTAATAGGTCTATGCCCATAAATAAGCCTATGCCCAATAATAGGCCTATGCCATTAATAGGCCTCTGCCGTTAATAGGCCTATGTCATTAATAGGCATCTGCCATTAATAGGCCTCTGCCATTAATAGGCCTATGTCATTAATAGGCATATGCCATTAATAGGCCTCTGCCATTAATAGGCCTGTGCCCACGCTTATAAATAGGCCTATGCCCATGAATAGGCCTATGCCCATGCTTATTAATAGGCCTATGCTTAATAATAGGCCTATGCCCAGGCTTATTAATAGGCCTATGCCCAAGCTTATTCCTAAGGCTATGCCCATAAATAGGCCTATGCCCAATAATAGGCCAATGCCCATACTGATTAATAATAGGCCTATGCCCATGCTCAATAATAGGCCTATGCCGAGGCTTATAAATAGGCCTATGCCCATAAATAGGCCTATGCTTAATAATAGGCCTATGCCCATAGGCCTCTGCCATTAAAAGGCCTCTGCCATTAATAGGCCTATGCCATAAATAGGCCTATGCCCATGCTTTTTAATAGGCCTATGCCCATAAATAGGCCTATGCCCATGCTTATTAATAGGCCTATGCCCATGCTTATAAATAGGCCTATGCCCATGAATAGGCCTATGCCCATGCTTATAAATAGGCCTATGCCCATGCTCATTAATAATAGGCCTATGCCAAAGCTTATTCCAAAGGCTATGCCCATAAATAGGCCTATGCCCAATAATAGGCCAATGCCCATGCTGATTAATAATAGGCCTATGCCCATGCTCAATAATAGGCCTATGCCCATAAATAGGCTTATGCTTAATAATAGGCCTATGCCCATGCTCATTAATAATAGGCCTATGCCCATGCTCATTAATAATAGGCCTATGCCCATGCTCATTAATAATAGGCTTATGCCCATGCTTATTCCTAGGCCCATGCTTATTCCTTTGACGGGCCAGTTGGTGTAGTGGTCGATACGTCTGTCTCTGTTCCGTAGTTCCATTCCCGCCGCTGACAGGTACTTGGGGCGATGAGCTTTTAAGTACTTGTTGGATGTGTCTGGATTTTTATTTTTATAAGCATGTATTCAACTCGGCGTTGTTGCTCGCTATGGGTTCGTGTGAATGACTTACAAACTCATCCACCTTAAGCAGCATTAATAGTAGCGTTGCAACGAAGTCAAAAAAAAAATCGTATGTATGCATTGCAATGCAGCGCATATATATATATTTTCTTCTTATTTCTATACCGTCTTTAGTTTACTAACTATGTGTATATCCAAGACAGAAGGCTAGGCCCCCCCGGGCTCTAGCCCAGTCGTCACTGATTGAGCTCTTGTCTATTCTGGATGCCGCTGTAGATCTTGGCCCTAACAGGAATCACAGTGGTGGGAAAGTGAGTGGGAATATCCCGAAATATCCGGTCGATGGCGTGACGGGATACGCTGTCTCCGTGAGAGAGCTCGTTTGCCCCAACGGACAAAGACAAAGACATTTGTTTGTAAAACACACGTAAAAAGGGTGGTGTTCAATAGAGTTAGAACAGTATGTTTCGCCACACGGCATACAAATCGTGTGCATATGTAAATATCACTAAAACTAAATAGAATACAATTGAGCCAAAAAGCAATAAAAAAGTACGGAATAGAAATATCATTTTGTAGGTACATTATAAAGCCAAGTTCATTTTATTACATATTTAAAAATTATTTATCAATTTTGTCCTTGAGGAAATCATTAATATTATAATAGCACTTGGAAAGAAGAAATCGTTTGACCATTCTATTTTTCATGTTCACTGAATGAGTTCACTAGAGCTGCTGTGAATATATTGCAATAATGTTATTGTGATTTGTTCTTATTTGTGTTTCTGTAGGTATAGTAAGTTTGTGTTAAGTTTTGTTATGTTTTAATATTTTAATGTTAAGTTGTGTTCGTTTTAAGCTTATATAAGTCTTTGTTTAACATCATTGCGAATTAGGTACACAACCTGTAATGTAATGCATGTTTTATCATTTTTTAATGAAACGCGCACAGACATTATAACTCAATATTGTTCACCGGGTATATGGGCGCGAATATAACCAAAGGCCTATGCCATTAATAGGCCTATGCCATTAATAGGCCTATGCCCATGCTTATTAATAGGCCTATGCCCATGCCTATTAATAGGTTTATGCCCATAAATAGGCCTATGCCCAATAATAGGCCAATGCCCATGCTCATTAAAAATAGGCCTATGCCCATGCTCAATAATAGGCCTATGCCCAGGCTTATTAATAGGCCTATGTCCAAGCTTATTAATAGGCCTATGCCCATTAATAGGCCTATGCCACTAATAGGCCTCTGCCATTAATAGGCCTATGCCATTAATAGGCCTATGCTCATGCCTTTTAATAGGTCTATGCCCATAAATAGGCCTATGCCCAATAATATGCCTATGCCCATGCTCATTAATAATAGGCCTATGCCCATGCTTATTAATAGGCCTATGCCATTAATAGGCCTATCCGATTAATAGGCCTATGCCATTAATAGGCCTATGCCCATGCTTATTAATAGGCCTAAACCCATGCTTATCAATAGGCCTATGCCCAAGCTTATTCCTAGGGCCATGCTTATTCCTTTGACGGGCCAGTTGGTGTAGTGGTCGATACGTCTGCCTCTGTTCCGTAGTTCCATTCCCACCGCTGACAGGTACTTGGGGCGATGAGCTTTTAAGTACTTGTTGGATCTGTCTGGATTTTTTATTTTTATAAGCATGTATTCAACTCGGCGTTGTTGCTCGCTATGGGTTCGTGTGAATGACTTACAAACTCATCCACCTTAAGCAGCATTAATAGTAGCGTTGCAACGGATAGTGATTTGGCCGGATACCGGATATCCGGTCGGTGGTGCTCTCCCGAAAGGCAATTTGGGCCTCGTTTGTAATAATGCTGTCTCCCACTTTTTAGATTAGGGAAGTCAAAAAAAAAATCGTATGTATGCATTGCAATGCAGCGCATATATGTATATATTTTTTCTTCTTATTTCTATACCGTCTTTAGTTTACTAACTATGTGGGATCCAAGACAGAAGGCTAGGCCTCCCCCGGGCTCTAGCCCAGTCGTCACTGATTGAGCTCTTGTCTATTGTGGATGCCGCTGTAGATCCTGGCCCTAACAGGAATCACAGTGGTGGGAAAGTGGGTGGGAATATCCCGAAATATCCGGTCGATGGCGTGACGGGATACGCTTTTCTCCGTGAGAGAGCTCGTTTGCCCCAACGGACAAAGACAAAGACATTTGTTTGTAAAACACACGTAAAAAAGGTGGTGTTAAATAGAGTTAGAACAGTATGTTTCGCCATACGGCATACAAATCGTGTGCATATGTAAATATCACTAAAACTAAATAGAATACAATTGAGCCAAAAAGCAATAGAAAAGTACGGAATAGAAATATAATTTTGTAGGTACATTATAAAGTCAAGTTCATTTTATTATATATTTAAAACTTATTTATCAATTTTGTCCTTGAGGAAATCATTAATATTATAATAGCACTTGGAAAGAAGAAATCGTTTGACCATTCTATTTTTCATGTTCACTGAATGAGTTCACTAGAGCTGCTGTGAATATATTGCAATAATGTTGTTGTGATTTGTTGTTATTTGTGTTTCTGTAGGTATAGTAAGTTTGTGTTAAGTTTTGATATGTTTTAGTATTTTAATGTTAAGTTGTGTTCGTTTTAAGGTTATATAAGTCCTTGTTTAACATCATTGCGAATTAGGTACACAACCTGTAATGTAATGCATGTTTTATCATTATTTTTTTTTAATGAAACGCGCACAGACATTATAACTCAATATTGTTCACCGGGTATATAGGCGCGAATATAACCAACGGCCTATGCCATTAATAGGCCTATGCCCATGCTTATTAATAGGCCTATGCCCATGCTTTTTAATAGGCCTATGCCCATGCCTATTAATAGGTCTATGCCCATAAATAGGCCTATGCCCAATAATAGGCCAATGCACATGCTCAATAATAAGCCTATGCCCAAGCTTATTAATAGGCCTCTGCCATTAATAGGCCTACGTCATTAAAAGGCCTATGCCCAACAATAGGCCCATGCCCATGCTCATTAATAATAGGCCTATGCCCATGAAAAGGCCAATGCCCATGCTCATTAATAAAAGACCTATGCCCCTGCTCAATAATAGGCCTATGCCCAGGCTTATTAATAGGCCTATGCCCAAGCTTATTCCTAGGGTCATGCCCATAAATAGGCCTAGGCCCATGCTTATTAATAGGCCTATGCCCATGCTTTTTAATAGGCCTATGACCATGCCTATTAATAGGTCTATGCCCATAAATAGGCCTATGCCCAATAATAGGCCTATGCCATTAATAGGCCTATGTCATTAATAGGCCTATGCCATTAATAGGCCTCTGCCATTAATAG
>SJJU01008304.1:0-19886 GCA_012932125.1 Conopomorpha cramerella
TTTAAAACAAAAAAACACCCGCTGGCTATTCGAATGCCATCCAATGGTAGATTATGGAACTACCGTTTGATAATTCCCATTGTAGTTAGATCCGTCAAACTATCATATTCTGTCATGATGATAACGCCAACGTGATGTATTTCAATAGTGGTACCTATATTTTTTAATAAAAATCTGTTTACTGGATAAAAAAGGATTTTTTTCTAACATCAATAAATCTAATCTATAGTCTGTTCACTAATGCGACGAACGATTTGACACTTCGTATTATGTAGGGATCACAGATTTTTCTAAAATCACATTTTCTGCGTAGGGGATAATACCTATATTTAATTTATAGTTTGAACTAGTTAATTTCATTGGATTATCATCTCTATCGTTGAAAATTCGGCAGCATTATTTCGCAGTAACAGGCCGATCTGTCCAATCGTTCGTCGAATTAATAAAGATACTATAGATGTCGCTTTTTCAATCCGCCTTTTGTTAGTGTAGTGATTCCATTGACATCCCTGCTATAAAAATCTAAATCAACGTATACGTAGATGCCTACCATTTTTGACTTTACATCTAAAATATTGTTTACCTTTCAATGGATTTAGCGATGAGTGACGCCATGAGAACAGACAAGTTTTAGTCATAATGACAAACAGCGTTTTATAAGTTAGATTGAAATTCATACAACGTACAATAAAGAAATATTAATTTATTGTACGACTGTGTAGAACAAGAATAATAACAATATTTTGTTGAATCTGTAATCAAAATAAAAATACCCCTTGTGCATAATTATTATGAAATGAAATATGTAAATTACGTGAAAATAACTGCTCAATTGGTGCGACGATTACTCTCCGATGTACATACATTCATTTCAGGCGTACCTACTCTTTTCAGAAATAAGTGTCTATAATCAAGTAGCTACATTCAAAGAAATAAATGTCAAGAAAGACGACGCGGGGCGCGGCGGCGGCGGGACAACAACAAATCAGACAAATCTCATAGATTAATATTTTACTTATTAGAAAATCTTGATGTCAAGGAAATACGACTGAAAACAATATGCAGAAATAGGTATCTAAATCAGAATCACAAAAAAAAAACAAAAAGAAACAAAAAATATCTAAAAAAATATTTCTATTATTTCTTACATCAATGATTTTCAATTTGCGGCTCTTTGCCTTAACACATTAGAATAGGCCCTAATGCAACTGAAAATAGTTATAAATTCTATATGAATTTGACACACATGACACTATTTACATAAAATACAAATCTTATAGCACTGCAGTGCTGTAGCCCGTGACTGAACATCGAAATGAAATAGTAGAAATTAAAATATGATATCTGGCAACACTAAATTTTGCACCAATGTTGTTTCTTGAGCGCCATTGCTTTATTTTCGATGCAAATTGGAAATGATTTTTATCCGTTTTCATCGGTAACATATTGTGATGTTTTAGCAAAACAATTTTGTGTTTGTGAACTAAAACCGTAGAACTCTCTAAAGTTATTGTGCTGGGCTTTGACATGGCCGGTAAGTGGTGACTTTTAGCGCCCGCTAGTCAAGGGCGAAAACGGAATTCGGATTCGCAAATATAAGCGAAGATGTTTTATCGTACAAATTCTGACGGTAAATCCAATATTATATGTTTGGTGTGTTAATCGAATTGTGTGCTTACGTTTTAGTGATCCTAATAAGCTTAGAAAGTGTTAAGTTTATAATAATCGACGCTACACTGCTATTGTTAACTTAGCGGCGTTGTTTCGTTGATAAATGCAAGGTAATGTCGAAGATAATCTTTTTGCAATGGTATTTTAATGTTTGATCAGTTTGTTTACGGTGACTTTGATACTAGTTCACCGGCGTAATGTTTGTTTTGTAACAGATGATTGCAATTTGTTGTCTGTTCGTCTCTGCAGATGTTGTTTGACGTTGTACATTTTCAAATCCTTCGAATATTAACCGTTTTTAATCACATGCATATTTTCTACAGTTATATTGTGTTTATACATCGTATATATTGCTACATTCAGTACGAAATGTTTAATTTCGAATTACACAGTAAGTTATAAATAAAGTTATGGTAGGCATTAGATACTATTCTAACCACTAAATAGTCTGTAGGTAATGTCGATATTCTAGCTGTACTGTAAAGAAACATAAGTATATTTTAGGTAAACACTGCTTTTAACCCTAAACAGCTGATGTTATCATAGGTATAAGTGAGATAAAGCTTGAGTATATTGCAATAATTTCTTCACAAAGTTTTTACTGATGAAGTCATTAATTATGTGATACTAATATTTTAGTGTGATCATTTTGATAGTTGTTACTGCTGTACAAACAGTATATTGTGTGAGTGGTGTTGTCGAGTAGTCTCTTATAAATACCTCATCTTTTTTTGTATGTACTCCTAAGCTCATATCAAAAATGTGCGTACACTCAAACAGACTGTGACCACTTCTATAAGACAATAGATGAGATAGTATTACAAGCGCTGCCGACTCTTTTGTTTCTATTGAAGTTAATATTGTTACAGTGGATGTTGAGTAAAACCTGTTGTAGGCCATTTTTGCCTCTGTCATTGCACTGTTCAGTTGTGTGTCTATGATGTTATATTGCTAATCAGAAATGCTAAAGAAAAAGGAAGTGCCTTGGTATTCTAATCAGAGGATTAGGATACAGGACAACTTTACCAACTGGCGTTATCATTCGTGCAGATTACATTGGAACACTGTCTGTGATTGTAAGATAACATTATTTTGTTATTATTTATTTTTTACATAAGACACTATTTAATGTGTTTCGTACATATTGAGAGCATCCGGTCATTAATAACAATTCAAATTTAATTGCCTTATTTTCTGCGTTAAGAAGGATTGTTTGATTTAACAAGGGTTATGTAAATAATAACACTACGAAAGATATCATAATGAAACCATTGCAAAAGATATTTTTACGACAGTACTAGGCATATATATTTTTATAAAATTATTGCATTTTGTTCCTTAATTTCTTACTAAAACCTTCTACTAGCTCATTAGATATTTTTTATATTCTTATGAATGTGTATTGTAGAGGAATGAATTAATTTTTAATTTACTGTATGTCATAACATTCCAAATTGTGTTAATTAGCCAAACTTATATTATTGATATTTTATAATTATACTATGTAAAAAGACCAATATGAAATGTTTCTCAGAAAGCTTTTATTATCTAACTAGATTAACTCTTCTATCAAATGTACTGAGATTAGACCGAATCTGATCCAAATGTGAATCATTTTACCGACTATTTTAAAATTACAATTTCTCTTGTTAAAATAATAGTTTTACTTTCTGAAAACATTAAAATAACATATTGGCCTTCCAACCAAGCATGTGTTGTTCTATCCTTGTTGTTTTTCTTTCTTTGTATGATGTCAATCCATTCCATAATCTTAGCATCTGTAACACCAAATACCAAGATTTGTGTGAAACCTCTTCAGAGTTATGATGATGATGGTGATCTTCCAAGTTTCATCATTACATAGTATAAAACAAAGTCGCCTCCCGCTGTCTGTCCCTATGCTTAAATCTTTAAAAGTACGCAATGGATTTTGATGTGGTTTTCTTTAGTGAACCAAGTGATTCTTGAGAAAGGTTTATATGTATTAAACATGCATATAATAGTAGAGAAATACTGTTAAAAATGCAAAATAATGTTTGCCATGTCAGCTAGTTAATAATAATTATTGATGAGCTGTCATACATTCCTGAATAGATAAATTTCACTGACAGCGCTCACAGTGATAACACTTTTATTAAGAAATGATAATATTTGCAAAGTACTTGAAACAATAACAATAATCTTGACGAAGAGTCAAGCAAAGGCTCCCAAGCTTGTCTGTGCACAGACACAGAAATCCAAGTAAAGTTTATTTCTGTAATAGTGTGTTAAAATCAATCTCCCTTTTATCATACCTACATCTGTTTCGGACTGTTTTATGTGTGCAGTGATAGCTATAACTAACTGTGTGTACCATGACGCATCTCAATCTTTCCAGGCAATGGTGGTGAGACAAGCTGGTGTTTCAGTCAGGTGAAAGGCACTTTGGAGGACGATGTGACTGAGGCTGATCTTATCTCGTGTGTGGAATTCAACCATGACGGTGAACTGTTGGCCACTGGTGACAAGGGTGGGCGCGTTGTCATATTCCAGGTATGTGCGATTTGTTTCCCATTATACACTGCTCACAAATTCAACGGATTTGACACTTCGTATCATGTACGGATAATAGTTTTTTTTTTAAAATACATTATCTAGGTAGGAGATTATTAATTCATTTGGTAGTTTTAAGTTCATTCAATTATGACATTACATTTCTGTCATTGAAGATCTGAGAGCATTCTTTCACAAAGTTACAATGCGGGGAAAAAAAAAAAAAATTTTCATCTCTATACAAAACAATAATATTTTTGCCGAAGTGAAAGTTGTTCATATTGACAAGCCAAAACCTTTACCTAAGACCATTGCTTGGGGTCCTTTTACACTCTGTATATGTTTTTCCCATGATAAGGGAAACGAGGTTTGATGATGGCAAACCACATAAACCAAAGGGAACCTTAAAAAATCGTATGGGCAAGTATGGGCGAATAGCGCTGGTTGAAATCGGTTCTAGGATAGACTGGCCTGTAGGGACAGCATTAAATTATCCACAAAATGTGCTTTTCATGGAAAACATACATACATCCAGAAACAAATGTCAAGTTTGTTATGATATTAACATTGAAATGGGTCAAAGTACCCATTCTAAATTAAGAACAGTGTTTATAAAGATCAAACCGGTGGATTTTTATTTGTTTTGGGGGTTTTTTATTGGGTTCACGAATATTTTGAAGCATTTAATTAGTAAAAACAAGACCGTGACATGTTTTCAAGGCTTAAAATTTAAGCTTCTTGTCACTATATTTGTTGTACTATACTTGTTACTAAGTGTTGGGTAGATGTAGATGATAGAGGTTTATTCCTGCAGCTCGACATCCAATGTAGTGGTTAATGTTGTCTAAAAGATGGAAAAAAAATTAATTAAAAATAGAGGGTTGTTGTTATTCTAAGAAAACCTCATCTCGCACTCACCCATTGGCTCATAATTTGGGTGACCATGTGAAAAATGGTCGAGGGAATTATGTAAAAAAACTGGCTTTTAAAGCAGTTTGACATGTATTAGTTCATTAATCCTCCTAATGTTTGTTATAAAAAGTTTGGATGGAAGTTTGCACAAAAACTACCGAACAGATTTCAATGAAACTGTATACTTTAATATATCTACTTAATACTTTTATTTGTCTGAACAGCGTAGGCTATATTTTATCCCGGACTTCCCATGTGAACGTCTAGTCAGTCACCATATCTTTTATAATAATAAGGAAAGTTTAATACTTGTACTATTTTATTATAACTTTTATGCATATAAAATGAAATGTAAAACGGCCGATTCTCAAACGCGTATAGGCAACTAGGTTCAAAATCGCTTGCTCTACCTTAGCTAGGTTACCTTGCCCATATTCTAGTCTTAGAACACTAGAATGATCTCAGTGTGGATCGGATCATGACCTTAATTAATTCCGAAACGAGTGTATGTATCGGAGACATTATCGCTGCACCGTTTGTCTGTTTATAGATTGGACAATTACTTTTCCTGAATGTGTTTGTGTGTGTGTGTACATGTGTTTATTTGCCTAAGTATGACGTTAGGTGATTTTCTACTGGCCTCAACTATAACAGCGAATTTATTGTGCTGGATGTGACAACGGCACTTGTTGCTATACGTATAAGAGTTATTTTTATTTGAAGGGTAATTCGCTTCTGTTTTACTGGTGATTCCTGATTCAATTCAATGCAATAGGCACCTTTTAGTTGAATGATTGAGACTAAAGGACATATTGTTTTGGTATACATCGTGTTTCTATCTTAGCATACTATAATCGTTATTGAAAGTCTATGATCGAGTCGTACGCCATCCATTGGATGATCAATGGAGATGAAAAATGTTTTTGTTTTAATTGCCCCGCATTGTCGCCATTGTAGAAGTTGTTTGTAACTCACTCAAATTATGCAAGTGTTGTAGTCGGTAGTACTACTAGCCTGCATCGACAGTCTTATTCCCTACTGGTAATAGTAGGGATACACAGTCGGGTGACCGGTACTACCAGTTGTACTTCTTGGTAGTACAGTCGGCAAAGAATCTGCTCTACCACCCTAAGGTTGAAACTCATATGAATGCTATTAAACATTAAGGTTTATTGTTCACTTGTCACAATATGCCAACTCAACCTTATTGATGTTTTAGTGACACAGGAAGTGTCATCGAAACTGATAGACCATTGTCTTGGCCGACAATTGGCATCCAGAGGCGTATAATGAGTGTAAAAGGACCCCGAGCAATGGTCTTGGAAACGTGGTTGAGCTCGTCAATTAGCTACCAAGAAGTACAACTGGTAGTACCCTCGCTCGGGGTCCTTTTTCACTCGGTATAACTATAAAGACAATACAGAATTACTCAAATTAAATTACTTTATTACTACTTAAATAAAATAAAATGTATTATAATAGAATAGCTCTTCAATCTAAGGCCAGGAACAAGGTGAATTAATACGCAGTATGCATTTTCCTATTACATAACACTTTATTCTAATCAATGTCAGGATGAGGCAAGATAAGATTGTGTCCAGTTGGTAACACATATTAGATAAGTCGTGGCTAGACGCAACGTCTAAATGGGGATGTATAGTCACATAACGTTTTCGTCACATTGTTAAAAAAAAAACGTGTGAATAAAGTCGTCACTGCAACAAAATCGC
Source organism: Conopomorpha cramerella (assembly GCA_012932125.1). Classification (NCBI taxonomy): domain Eukaryota; kingdom Metazoa; phylum Arthropoda; class Insecta; order Lepidoptera; family Gracillariidae; genus Conopomorpha; species Conopomorpha cramerella. Next base: position 6,846 of record SJJU01008304.1, read on the forward strand.
TCGTCAATTTGTTACAAACTGTGCATTGCAGTCATGAGCATTATCACCCCATATTATATACGGGTCCACTAGCCCCCGTGATTTATTATACACATACATACACTTCACGCCTGTCTCCCAGAGAGGTAGGCAGAGACTATAGATCTCCATTTGTCACGATCCTGACATACCCCTTTCGCTTCATCTACATTCATACATCTTTTCATACATGACCTCCGGTTTCGAGTACTTTTCACGCCACCTTCAGCCAGGACATCACCAATCTGGTCAATGTATGTCCTTCTGGGGCGACCTCTACTCACCCGGCCCATTACATCACCCATATAAAACTCTTTCGTCAATCGACTTTCATCCATTCTCTCCATATGCCCAAACCATTTAACTTAGAAAATTTCTTCTCACCAGCATATAAATTGCAATAGTTTGTTATTAAAATTAATAAAAGTTTTGTAACCTTAGAGACTCCAGATCCTGCAGAAAAACTGTAAACAGTTTCGCAACGACTTAGGATAACATTTGATCTGTTTTGTAAGATATTAATAAAGAAATAAACAAAAATCATACAAGCTATAACACCCTTCAATACTGCGTGTAAAAGGACTCCGAGAAATGGTCTTAGAAACGTTGTTGGTCTCGTCAATATGAACATTTGTACTATGACGACAATGCGGGGAAATTTAACGATTTATTTCATCTCCATACAAAATGAGGAAAAAAAATGTACATTTAATAGTTCTGAGATATCGCGTGATAGAGTAACACACATCAAAACATCGATACACCTAACCAAAATACATACTTTCGCGTCTGTAAATATTATTGGGACGATATGAGCAGCTATTCAGCGTTATAGATAAATGATAACTCATTCGGCCTGCCAATTAACTTATCCATTCAACTGCGCTCTATTTGCTACGTAAATTAATATACATACATACATATTTATTTATGTATAATTATCATAATATTAATTAACATTGTGACCCGAGTTTGCACTTGGCGCTCCAGTTATGTTGAATGTCTTTCCATAATGATATTTTGCTGTCGTCAATAAAGAAAATAACCAACTACAACCAGTAAAATATTAAGACTTGTGGTTTTACTCATGGATGCCATTGTCAGAACTGAATCTATATTAATATTATAAAGCTGAAGTTTGTTTGAACGCGCTAATCTCAGGAACTACTGGTTCGAATTGAAAATATATTTTTGTGTTGAATAGATCATTTATCCAGGAAGGCTTTAGGCTGTGTAACATTATTGATAATATCCCCAATATCCCACGAGAACGAAAAAATGCTAGTAACATCGCGCGGTACAGCTAGTAAAATATAAACGAGACCACACGTGAAGCACCAGCTTTCACATAAAAATAATCATCCAAATCGGTTCACTCAGTCTTAAGTAACACGGTCGAATTGAGAAACTCCTCCTTTTTAGAAGTCGGTTAATAATGACAGACAAAAACGGATGCGTTTGTTGCTTTCTCAGAACTCGTACAATTTTATTTATTAATCTTTAATGGTATCACCTAGACGATAATTATTTAAGTGAGTAATATTTATTTGCGTATAATATCTGTTCTCGTGCCAGTATTTGAAACCATACTCCTCGGAAATGGCTTGAAAAATTTTCTATTCGTTTTGTGTTGATAATGACGGTGAATAAATTCAATCCTAATTTCGGGATTAATTTTCGCCCAACTACATTATTCTTGACCCAGCGTGATAGGGGGCGCCCATCGTCGTTATAGGGTTCACATAGCTTGTGGTATGTCTGTTTCACTAAGGTGACATTATTTTGCCGTATGAGGATAGCCTCGTGACTCCAGACCTTGCTGCACTAGGCATGTTAACAGCTCTAGTACCCACAACTTTCCGATTGCAGACCCAAGAAACCTAGCCACTAGGCCACAGATGTTTTTTAGTGCAATTCACTCGAAGCGTTAATTTTTCTAATGGTACTTACAGTAATCTCCGTAGTCATTTTGACTCTCAGACCAAATAAAACTAGACTGGAAAGCCGTGTACCATCCTCAGTTTGTCCCTTTTCCACAAAAATGATGTACTTCTGGAGCCAAACTGTCAGTTTCATTTGACTGTTTAAATCCAGAATTACCCTGATACGCAGTAATGGGACAGAAGATATTTTGTCTTACTCTTTCACTCCTGCATATTGTTGTCGCGTTTTATTATAAACGTCAGTTTAAGATTCCAAGTCTATATGTTTTTAGCCTGAGTATTGACCAATTTAGCGAAACGTCACTGATACCGTATTACATCTGACGAACGTAGCTGAATTTTCTCGTCCAGAAGGCCTAGCACGCGCCTCAAGAAAGACATGACATAGAACAAATACGCGCTCTGATTGGCTACTATGTCACGCTTTGTGCGACTTGGCTAGTTTCAACAAATCGCAGCGCGATGTCTTGTCACTTATTTCTTGGAGCGCTGTGCTAGGGGGGCAGTTCGTTTGTTACTACTAAGGACTTAAATACAATGTTTGTTATCCACAGCGCGACGCCGCCTCGAAGACATGCGTGCCGAAGAAGGGCGAGTACAACGTATACTCGACCTTCCAGTCGCACGAGCCGGAGTTTGACTACCTCAAGTCGTTGGAAATCGAGGAGAAGATTAACAAGATACGCTGGCTGCGGCGGAAAAACCAGGCCCACTTTCTACTGTCCACTAATGATAAGACCATCAAGCTATGGAAGGTTGGTGAATACATAATACTCATATATGTATATCTAACTGTCACGTTGGGTTAAATACGTTTGCTAAACCGTGGGTAGTTTAGCAAGTGCCTCTGCCCACCCCGCTTTGGGATTAAAAGGCGTGAAGTGTGTTTTTTTATCTAACTGTACGATTCCACCGGCTTCCGGCCATACAACTGACATCTTCCTATGTCAAACATCATTTCTTGTGCGTGTTTCGCCAGTGGAAACGCTGTTTTGTTTAAAGTTGCCAGTTTTTTCTTGATTTTTTCTGGCTGTAAACAATTTATTTATTTACTACCGCGGATTTATTTTAGTTAAGTTGACGTTCATCAAAATACTGTTCTACGTGTTATTTTAAGTGAACAATCAAACATGCATAAATATATTTTGACCCCAAAAGTAGAGATTCGTAAATATAAAAAAAAACAATATTTTTTCCATATTTATAATAGATCCATGGGTTAGATCCACGATCGATTCTACGAGAACATGCTTCCTCATTGGATATTGATTAAAATAATTGGATCTAACGAGACTCTTATCCCACACACGCCTTCTCTGACAACTATTAAAACATCAGTTGTTGGTACTGGATGAGTATTCCGTTTTGTTTTGTTAGATTGATGTATTTTTTTCAACTTCACTCAGTTAATCTAAGAAATCATGTAACATAACGGACTAATGTGCAATGGATATAATTGTACTCGCTTCTCAACAACTCTAGCTCTGTTCAGTTAACCCAAAATTGTACAGTTTTTTTACATTCGTCCTTTTGCGTGACAATGGCATCAGGTACTTTTTTTTTTAAGCGGTTTGGCAGGTGTGCACACCATCTGTCCAGCCTGCATCGATATTATGTTTGCCACAGTTATTATGCGTTGAATGTTATGTTTTTATTTGTTAAAATCTACCTGAATGTGTTACGATTGTGTCGTAACTTTTTGAGTTTTTTTTTATGAAAGGTCTTTTTTGTATGACATTTCATAGGTAACTGTAAATTTGACTACACAGCCCTGGCGTTGAGATAATGAGTTTCTTCAAATTTGACACTAAAAACCATCGTAGACCACATCACTGCTTAACATCAGCATTATGGTCAAACAATTGTTCAGTGTTTAAAAAAACATAAATACATACATACATACACTTCACGCCTGTCTCCTAGAGGGGTAGGCAGAGACTACAGATCTCCATTTGTCACGATCCTGACATACCCCTTTTGCTTTATCTACATTCATACATCTTTTCATACATGACCTCCGGTTTCGAGTACTTTTCACGCCACCTTCGGACAGGACATCACCAATTTGGTCTGTATATGTCCTTCTGGGGCGAACTCTACTCACCCGGCCCATTACATCACCCATATAAATCTCTTTCGTCAATCGACTTTCATCCATTCTCTCCATATTATGCCCAAACCCACCGAAGCATGCCCTTTTCAATCTTGGTCACTACGTCTTCCTTCAAACCGCAACTTTCCCTTATCACACTATTCCTTATCCTGTCATTCAATGTCACGCCTTTCATGCTCCGCAATGACCGCAATTCTACGGCATTGACTTTACTTTTATGCTTCTTCTGCCATACCCAACTTTTACTCCCGTACATTAAGGTAGGTGCCAGTACAGCGTCATGGACAGCCAATCTTGCCTTTTTCGACATGAATTGGCTCTCCATAACACTGCGAAGGCACCGTTAACCTTATTACCCGCACTCACTCTTCTTTCAATATCTTTGTCAAACTTTCCATCACTTGTAAATGAGATCCCAAATATACAAACTCATCCACTTGTTCAACTTTCTCACCGTCAAACATGCACTCACAAACTGTCCTTTCATTATTTTCGACTACCATAACTTTGGTCTTGCTAGCATTCACTTTCATTCCTTTCCTTTTCAATGACTCATTCATACAATTAATCATCTGCTGCAATTCATACGCCGACGGTGCAAGAAGAACTTGATCGTCAGCATATAAAAGGCATTTGATGATGAAAAAAACATATAATTAAAATCTTAAATGGTATCTAATTTACACGAAATGAATATTACTTTAGTTGATTTCACGATCTCAGAAAAACTAAAAAATCTAATCTCAGGTAATCACGACTATTAAATATACCACAAATAATCAGAAAAATGTGTATCACAGTATGTCACACTTTGTAACGCGATATAGCGTCATTGTCCACCCTTTGTCGTGTTGTCACAATGGTGACCACAATGTATCCTGTTTGACTGGACTGCTCCTTTATATTGTGTACCTTGCACGTTCTATTATCTGGGGTTAACAAGAGTACAAGTATTGAATAACTAAACGTGTGTATATGTATATATTTTACGTGTATATTTTTTTATATATTAAGCGGTGTTGTTACTATACTACCTAGCTATCGCCGATAAAGGGTTTATTTATTCACATTTGTCACAAATACAAAAGTTACATTACAAAAGAAAGAACAACGCATTAAAAAACAAACATTAAAAGTAACAAATACATAGAAGATAGACAAGTTGGACGTGGCAAATGCAAATTAGACGCTAACTTCTCTAGCTATAACTTTCTGCGCTGTTTTTCTTGCGATTTCGTTTTGCCCACCACTTTTAAATACCCCATAAAAATGGGTTTGGGTTGCACCTTATCTGGCAATATGGACAGTCCCATTCCCACCGCATTGCCGCTTTTATGAGTATAGAAAATAAATTCAAGATATCACCATATAAGAAAATATATTAACATTTTCTTCTCGTCATCTCTCGCAGGTGTCTGAACGTGACAAGCGTGTGACCGGGTACAACACACGGGAGGACGGCGGCAGGGCGCGGGAGCCGTCGCGGGTCACCCAGCTGAGGGTGCCCACTGTCCGGCAGGCCGAGCTCATGGTGGAGGCGTCGCCCAGGTCGGTACAATTAGTTTAACTCAGGGAAAAAGGGTAAATTACAGGGACAAGCCCACCACCACCCAAGCCCTCCCTGCCTCTCTCTGTACGGGCCATTCTCTGACATCACTCTAGATCTGCGGTCTGATAACGGGATGATTTTGTCTCTTTTCAACACACAAATTTATCTTTATCCAAAAGCTGATTTGTTGCATTTGCATCTGCTTTGATTGTCACCCCCTTTTGGAGCAATCGTCTACTTGCGCCTGCCTCTTTCCAACGCACACGTTTTCTTGAATCCATCCAAATTATCTTTGTCCATCCCTGTTTTGTTGCCAACTCTCCCCCTTCTGGGGCATGACGACCACAATTACGGAGACTTTGTGTCGGGTCCTCGTGGCGTCTTCAGTCGTTAACAGGCTTCATGTGTTCTTCGTGCTGTGTGCCAGAGATTAGCAAACTCACGCAAGCGTTAAAAAAAACAATTGAGCACCTGTCATAACAATCTTCAACATTAAAACGACCCTCATCAATGCTCCAAAAGGGGGGTGACAATCAAAGCAGATGCAAATGCAACAAATCAGCTTTTGGATAAAGATAAATTTGAGTGTTGAAAAGAGACAAAATCATCTCGTTATCAGACCGCAGATCTAGAGTTTGGGGAGTAAGCTGGCGGGTAGTTATGATTGAGGGTCGGTCCTATTCCCGTAATAACCATTGATTGGTTTAGTGCTACTGCTTTTCGCATAAAATACACCCTATGAGTATCTGTAGACTCTGACCATAATGACTATATTTGTGTGTGTATGTGTGGGGTCAGTGGAGTCGATCAATCATAGGTGAAATGTGCGTAGTTATCAAATATACTTCTGCCTAATCTTTTAATGGGATAACATGAGTGATTCATGTATACACAAATAAATATGTACATATATCAAATTGTTAACCTATAATGCCACCTGTTATCATATGACGCATATTTGATATCAGTTGTTAATGTTTGGGAAATCTTATCAAATTGTTTTTCAACTTCGTCCTGTCTATTTGACGTCATCGAGTTTACAAAATCTACTCTTGGACATTATTTTGTGGTCATTAAAATTAGAGCCAAGCTGGGACCAAGTTAGTCTAATATTTTTCGCCGATGTAGGAAAATTTTGCCCCTAAAAGCATCATTATCTTCGATGTGACTCCTTGTGGGAAAGTTCGATAGTTGATTGTTAGCTATTTATTTGATAAACCGAGCTCAAAGATAAATAATGAGTAGTTTGATTTCTGTGTGGTTCCTAATTTAATCGGTGACGTCCTAAATATGTAAGAATTCGCTATGCACGATAAGATAGCTTTCTGGAATGTTGTACTTGTCAATTTTACATCAATAATCAATAATTCATATCCGGTTTCATTACCATTATCTTACGGATAATGGGTCATTACTTTCATACGACGTCTTTCATACAACGACAGCTTATAACGTTATGCTAAATCCACCTCTAACATTATGAATGTTTACCGTTTTCATCAATCAATCATCAATACAATAGGTAGTATAATACAAAGTCGCCTTTCGCTGTCTGCCCTTATGTATGCGTAGATCTTTAAAAGCACATAACGCGACGTTGAACAGAGGAATCCTCTGTTCAACGTCGCGATATTTATTCATCCTCTGAGAGGATGAATAAATATCTGTGGCGTGCACACCATATAGGCAAAAAGACACTGCCTACCTTAGTATTTTGGTTACCCGACCTAATAATAGAGTTATTGCTAGATTTTTTGTTGTTGTACTCACGACATAGGCTGACGAAGGTCCTGTGTTTTGTGGGTGAGTAAATAGGTAGGTACCTAGACTTCGTAACGACAAGGTGTCAATCCTTGGGGATTACTGCCTACCTTGTCGTAAAAGCCAGTGCACGCCACTGATAAACTTATGGAACAGTCGACCTACCACATTGGATTCAGGCAAGGCAAGTCTGTTCTCACACTCTCGTAGTTGCATCGCTCTGTCATCGTAGCGGAAAACGATGTGCATTGCGGTTTTACTACAGACGACAGTGTAATGAAAATAACGAAATCAGCAATACGCATCTTTTGACGCTACGATTCCAGAGCGTTGATCTTTGTCGTAGACCTGCTGGAATAATCTATTCATACATACATACACTTCACGCCTGTCTCCCAGAGGGGTAGGCAGAGACTACAGATCTCCATTTGTCACGATCCTGACATACCCCCTTTCGCTTCATCTACATTCATACATCTTTTCATACATGACCTCCGGTTTCGAGTACTTTTCACGCCACCTTCCGCCACAGTCTTTAAAAATGATTTGAGGTTACCATAATTTCGTTTACTCTCCAACAGGCGGATATTCGCAAACGCACACACTTACCACATCAACTCCATATCGCTGAACTCCGACCAGGAGACGTACCTGTCTGCGGACGACCTGCGCATCAACCTCTGGCACTTGGAGATCACCGACCAGAGCTTCAATATCGTGGACATTAAGCCCTCCAATATGGAGGACCTCACCGAGGTTTGTTTACTGTAATATCATCATCACCTCATCATCGTTCACTGCTGCCTTTCCAATACTTCAAGACACATACATATAAATAATACTACGGAAGCGAGTAGACACTTTTTATCTTTGGGAAATCCGATATGGATACCTTTTCGCTGGCGGGCACAACGGCGGGGTTATGTGGGATGTCCATCGTACATATATGTCGTACCCACTGAAATCCCACGGGGACTATTCGTACGTTATTACCCCCAATAAATGAACAACCAATCTACCCCGGTTTCACTTGACTTGACTCTACCTTACAATAGTTTTGGGTATCTACCTAAGTACATAAAAAAATTAAAATAGTTATCGTCAAGTGAAACCGGGGTAGATTGGTTGTTCATTTATTGGGGGTACTAGTGATACAAAATTTCAGCAGATGTCCCACTAGTACCCGCAGGGGTACAAATTCAGGGGTACAAGTGGAACTACACGAAGCTGTCCGTGCAGTTTATTCTAAAATAACTAAAGCTAAAGAACTGTATATTTTTATACAGTCAAAACATTGTTTAAATGAGCATTTTGTTCTTTTTTTTCAGGTAATAACAGCCGCGGAGTTCCACCCGACTGAATGCAATCTCTTTGTATATTCTAGTAGTAAGGGTGAGTAAAAATGAATATACTTTGTCTTTTTAATTAAAAATGGTGTAGGTAGGTACTTGTAAATGCCCACGACGTTAACTTACGTTACGGCGCACGGTGGGCTGAAAACCTGTTATGTAGACTTGGACTTGACTAGGCATATAGATTTTTAAGATTAGTTTTTTTTCACATATTGCTTCCATACTTGAAAAATAAGTCTTGACAGTTACCACGTCTAGCACACATAGCAATGTAACGACGAATTCATACATTGTTTTTAAAAACTTTGCTTGCAATCTTGCATTTTATGCGTAAGACACGAATTGATTCAAATAGTATTTGAGAACTATCAAGAACTAAACTGCCATAGGCCTAGCACGTGCGTCAAGAAAGCAGTAGCGTGCACTGGCTTTTATGACAAGGTAGGCAGTAATCCTCATGGATTGACACATTTGTATAGGTAACTTGTCTTTACGAAATATAGGTACCTAAGCACTCACCCACAAAAAACACAGCACCTTCGTTAGCCTCTGTCGTGAGTACAACAAAAAAAGATCTAGCAATTTCTATTACTAGATCTTCTAGTCTAGTCTAGTCTTACTCTATTATTAGTTCGGGTTGCCAAAATACTAAGGTAGGCAGTGTCTTTTTGCCGGTCTGGTGTGCACGCCACTGCAAGAAAGACACGACATAGAAAAGCTACGCTCTCTGATTGGCTGTAATGGGACGTTTCTTGCGATTCGGCTTGTATAGTACTTGCTACTATGCCACTAGTACATCGCTCCAAGAAAGAAGTGACAATACATACAACGCGCTGTGATTTGTTGAAACAAGTCGAGTTAAATCATTTTTTAAGGAAACGCTCATTGACATGATAGTCAGCTTGCGACCACGACACATGTGTCGAAACGTCGGACAAACAACGAAGGTAAGCTTAATGCTTATCTCTTCGTGCTACAATACCCGTTTTAAACATTTAATAACAAGTCGAGTTGCACGAAACGTGATATAACAGGCAATCAGAGAGGGTAGTAGGCTGTTTGACATTTTGTGTAAGGTGTCCTTGACGTTTACCTTTTCTGTGTAGTGTAAGAGAGGAGGAGGGTATGTGTGACGGGCGTTGGGAGGGTGCGTGTGGCCCACTATTTCCTATTTCCATTGTTATTGCTATGGTTATTACGCCTAGGAAATTGGAATGGAGAATGGAAATAGTGGGACTCACCCGGGAGGGTACGATGGTAAGAGGCAGTGCGTTGTCCCGGCAGGTACGATAAGACTGTGCGACATGCGCGCGGCGGCGCTGTGCGACCGCCACGCCAAGCTGTTCGAGGAGCCCGAGGACCCGCACGCGCGCTCCTTCTTCTCCGAGATCATCTCCTCCATCAGCGACGTCAAGCTCAGCTCCAGCGGGAGGTATGCACACTTACACCCTTAACCACCACTACATACTTTTACCAACACCACAATACCAACAGACGAAATATAAAGTGACGTCATCTCCGTAGGCAAATAATTGTTTGTTTTATACATACACAATCTTCACGTCTGTCTCCTAAAGAGGTGAACAGAGATTACAAAGTACAGTCTATTTTATATGGAGATTATTTTTTTTTATTTCCCAGCATTGTCGCTATAGTAAAAGTTGTTCATATTGACGACAACAACTTTTCCAAAACCATTGCTCGGGGTCATTTTACTCGTAGTAATTTAGTAGCTTTTAGAATATAATTAACAGCCAGTATATTTCTAAATCTATCTCATTCTTTCAGTAAGTCATTACAGAAGCAATTACTGTATGACAACAATAAACTATACCACGTAGTGAATGAATCATCATACAAATTGGTTCATGGTTCTGTTTTTATGTTGCGTGCGACGGGAATAAACTGTTTTCTTTCTTTCCTTCTTAGTATATCAAATGAAAAGTATGTCATATAGCTAATGGACTTTTAACATTTAAGAAGTTATAGTTTTGAACGTATTCAAATTGCATCGTCGTAGAATCGCTACGACAAACGATTTGCATTGCTGATTTCGATTCTCTTACTCTTATTTCTTACTAAAAACGACGAGTTGACAATGTCATTATGGGCCTAAATCTCCAGATCTCATAGTCAGTCGGCTCCTACGACATGACAGGAAGAAATGCAGCTGATGCATGGTATCCAGGAAAGAAGGCACTAAAATGAAATAGCTCACAGAAATATATTTTTTACAGGTACATGATGTCAAGAGACTATTTAGGATTAAAAGTATGGGATCTTAGAATGGAGACGAAACCCGTTGAAACATATGCGGTAAGTGCATTTTTAATTATTTTCATACATAAAACTAAGGATTTTATATCAAGCTCATTCTAGTTTTATTTAAGAGTGATATGCTCAATAAAGCGATAGCAGTGAACTTAATTTCTTTAAGTTTAGTTTAATGAAGCGTGTAAATAATTTATGAGTATTGATAACGCCTTTTGACATAACTGATTGATTGATGATTGACTTAGTCGGAGTGATTCCCGTAATATTATATTCTCATTATAAGTTTGAAATATGTGATTACTTGGTGGTTATTATGCCGTGTGGTGAGGACGAATAGAACACATGTGTCACCACCCCAGCCAAACTTTTCCCGCTATGGGGGTCGTAAGAGACGACCGAGGGAACCCTCCAGAGGGCGGGCAGCAGCGCTCTCTGTGAGTTAAACCACCACACCACTGCGATCGCCAACCCGCCTGCCCAGCGTGGCGATTATGGGCATTTACCTCCAAACAATGAGCACAAAAAGGCCACGGCCACCAGTTCCCGGCGGCTCCGCTATTCCTGGTCACGGTGGCGACCACGGTAACGGCGGAGCAGGGGGTGCGAAGAATCTCCGGGTTATTGGAGGCCACCACAAACAACTGACCCTGGCGACGTACAACGGACGCACGCTACGGCTTGACTCGCATCTGGCACAACTCGTGGTGGAACTTGGGAAAATTAGGTGGCACATATTGGGGCTAAGCGAAGTCCGAAGAGAGGGAGAGGACACCATTACCCTCAAATCGGGCCGCCTAATGTACTTCCGCGAGGGAGACCAACAATCCCAAGGCGGCGTTGGGTTTCTTGTGAATAAGTCCCTGTGTAACAACGTTGTGGAAGTGTCTAGTGTTGTTGGACACAGGGCAGCATATCTTGTCATAAAACATACCGAGAGGTATAGTCTCAAAGTGGTACAAGTGTATGCACCGACCTCGACACACTCGGACGATGAGGTGGAGAACCTGTTCGATGATATATCGAGGACCCTCCACTCCACTACTACGATGCATTACAGCGTTGTTATGGGGGAATTTAACGCTAAAGAGGAAGTACAGAATTGCAACGAATCGGCAAATGCCAATAAACTTCCTCGAACGTGAGGGGCTATTTTGGATGAATTCATGGTTTAAGAAAAAGCCCCAAAGGAAGTGGACCTGGCAAAGCCCCGATACTATGACCAGAAATGGGATCGATTTCATCATGACGAACAAAAAGCACATATTCAGAGACGTTTCTGCGATCAACAGGTTCAATACCGTATCCAAGTGATAAGATGCCTCTACGAGGCTGCCACATATCCGTCCAAGTACAAAATCAGCAGACAAGTCCCATACCATTGCATCGAGGAGTTGGGGATGTTATTTCCTCGAAATTGTTCACAAATGCAATGGAGGATATGTTTAAGACGCTGCAATGGAAAGGACGTGGCATCAACATCAACGGCGAACACATCTCTCACTTGCGAATTGCAGACGACATTGTCATCATGGCAGAACCTTTAACTGATGTTGAATGACCTAGCTGATTCTTCTCTACAGATCGGGCTACGGATTAACTTGGATAAAACCAAGGTCATGTTCAATGAACATGTTCTACCGGAACCGATTTCAGTACACGGCACCGTTCTTGAAGTTGTTTAAAAATACGTATACCTTGGGCAGACATTGCAGTTGGGTAGAAACAACTTCTAGGACGAGGTAAATAGAAGAATTCAGCTGGGTTGGGCAGCATTTGGGAAGTTACGTCGAGTCTTAACATCAGCGATCCCACAGTGCCTGAAGACAAAAGTCTTCAATCAGTGTGTTCTACCTATAATGGCATACGGAGCCGAGACGTGGTCACTGACGGCACGGTTGGCCCACAAGCTCAAAGTCGCACAGCGTGCTATGGAAAGTCCTATGCTCGGCGTTTCTCTGATCGCTCGAATCAGAAATGAAGTGATCCGATAGAGAACCAAAGTTATCGACATAGCTTATCGTTTTAGCAAGC
>SJJU01008305.1:0-25296 GCA_012932125.1 Conopomorpha cramerella
AACAACCATTGAAGGATGGTGTTGTGATTAGTCAACCACACGATTAACCGTTTCCCGTGCCTTATCCTTGTAGAATCGACCTTGAACGCAATGACAAAGCACTCCTTTCCGTCATCTTGGTCCGCCCCCAAAAGGAAAATCTCGTGAGAAAACTCGCATACCATAAAATGCGTGAGTGTATTTTTGATGTCATGAGAGCCTTTACCCTGCTGTATTATCCGCTTGTTTATTTTCTTACAGTGTATATTTCGTAACAAAATAGAGTTTATATCCTAATACAGGATATAATCTATTATCCTTAGAAGTTTATTCGGTACTATACTTTTTGAATACAGAACCGACGAAACATCCGACATTTACATACAACGAATAAAAACTTCACACATTTTAATCCCGAAGTGACGTAGGCAGAAGCTTAGCAAATGTCCACGGGTCGCCAAGCGTATTTAATCTAATGTGAAACGGGGTGGGCTCATAGTCATTATAGGGTTCACACAAATCTTGTGGTATGCGGTTCATGATGTTTTCCTTCACGTTATGAGGGTTGCTTAGCGTTTATTGGCTCAAGAGACCCATTGATGGTAACATTGTCCCGATTGCATGTGGTTCAAGTAGAACTAGACAACAAACGCTGCACGGTACGTTTCAGAACAAGAGTGAGATCAAAAATTATCTATCTTACTCATAAATTTAGACATGCCTCGAAATTGTTGGTTTAAAATATTCCGAGACCCACTGAATATTTGAACTGAAAAGCCATGGGGGGACTCGGCTTGTCTTCCTAAAATTATGTGGACACAATGCCGGTATCGTTGCGTGATAATGTCGACCTGGCGAGCTATATTGTGATGCCGCGGGTCTCCCTTGCGGCCTATGCTTGAATATTTCAGATACCCTTGTTTGGACCGAGGTCATTTGCCGTTCATGTACCGCGGTCCCTTTGGAAAACCACCTTTTTAAGGAGCTGTAAAACAAAATTTACTGCCACGAAAGTAAATTCAGGAAAAACGTATAATATTTTTATGCTTTTACACGATCCGTTAAGTTCGTCGGCTGTTTGTTATGTTAGTACGCACTAGTTTTTACTACGTGGTTACAACGTAATTTCAATTGAAAGTTTCGATATTCTAATAAAAGCGCCTCATTCGACCTTCATAATGTTTCAGAGTTTAAAATATGTAGTGGATATTACTATTCAATGAGCATGGGAGGCACTATTTGCTTCCTTTGGGTAGTTGTTTAGTCACAAAATTTGTATTTGCTTGATGTTTCAATGACTTCTCTTCTCCACCTCTTGTGTAGTGTATACATTTTTTTTGCGTATCCCTTGATAAATGTGGCGTTACTGATCATGTATCGAATTAAGAGCATATTTTTCGTAGCGTTCTACGATTCTCCGTAGACAGCTACGCAACTACGTTGGCCGTAGCGCTTGAACATGCTACGACGTAGTCTAACATAGGAAAAAATAGATTGTTATTCCGTTTTTATCAGTTGCCATACCCATGACATCGACAGAAGCCAAAACAGTGGGGTTGTACATAACGTAATTCTTTTCTTACCCGTTAGGGGGTTAAAAGACGTATACAATTATTTGTTTGTAATTAGGTATGTTTTTAGATAGATTTAGTGGATGTATGTTTTCAGTAAATTTATTTTATTTAGTATTGAATTCAGGAAGAGAATGAAGAAATGCATTCGCCTTTAAAAGAACGGATTCCACTAACAATGCACCAAAAGAAGCGCTGCTTAAGAGGGATAACGTTCATACCCACGGAGACTATTACTAAGAGAGAATATGAGCCTGAAAAGCTTTTTCAAGTACTTTTAGCGCTTGCCTGAGCGGCCTCCACCTGAAATTCTTCGAATAGGATTAGATTCAAAAAGAAACGAGGCAAACGATCTTCTGCAGCGGAAACTGCTGTCTGTTTTTTTATCTGAACACAAAATGGCCGACATCTGTGTGAAGGTCTTGTTTAAATGTCTTTGATCAGCGATACGCCGTTAATTTTACAAGGGGATTTTTATTACCAAGTTCTGCAGCACCAAGTTTGTTTAAGGTCGGTTTTATCTTTTCCTTGTGAGGATATTCTTTCTGTTTGAAACGGTTCGCCTTTTGAGGGATGTTTTTTTTCTCTTTTGTTTTTTTAAGAGGGTTTCCAACGTTTAATGTCAATGCATATAAAGTGTTAACAGTGTTAAAAATATAAAACAGTATTGTCTTTTCGTCTTCCACTATCTTGGAGATACACTAGCTTTGAAAATAACTAAGTTTTAGATGTGTGTTAATTATACCTGTTAAAGAATTCTATATCTACATAAGTATAATATGCAATCAGTTTTATAAAACATTTTATTTAATACAATATTAAAATAGTGTTTTCCGGTATAATTGAAAAACTTTCAGTTCGTATAATTCCAATCTGCCTTCGCTACATTCTTATTCTCAGACAAAGAAACAATAAAAATAACTTATCCACTTAAAAGTCAAGGAATGCTATTATCTTTGTCGAGTGTTATTTCAACTTAGAAGCAAGCCGGCAAAACTAATGACCGTTTTTAAAGAAAGAATCTAATTGAGCTATGGACATTGAAAAAAACATCTACTTTTTCTCGTTAATGTTCGAGTGACGTCCAATATCAAATTACAGATTAGGCATCAAGTTGAATCTGCCCAAACTTGATCAGTGTAATTAATTATAATTGATTTCGGGATAGGCAGCTTATTCTTGAATATTTGTTTTTTAATTTGTTTGTTTCTTGCTGTTCAGTTTCGTTCGGACGTTACCACGTGTGGATAGAGGATGTCTACCTTTTTTTTTGACGGGAGGAGAATCCCGGGAGAGAGACGGGAGGAGAGGATATGTGGTTAGTCCACAAAAAAACCCCCGGCGACTTTTACGCGGGGATGTTAAGCGGGCTCTCTACCCTGCGGCGAGGAACTTGTGGTCCTCCCCGCTCACGCCTCGACGTGAGGCGACGATGCCGAAGTCATGTGGCACCGTCGCCCTCGGTGGGGGTCGGGTGAACTCGCGCGTAGGCCCCCGCTGTGCGCGCGACCGAACTCCGTACGACAGGCAATGGAGAACCGCAGCCCTATTCTAACGCCCTGCAGTTCCTGCAGGGCTAAGAGGATATCTACCTGATTATGGACTTACGAAACTAAATTGTCCAAATTTAAAAAAAAATACCAAAAGACATTTATTTAAATACCATGTCCAATTTTTTATATTAACATCTTGAGACAAAACAACATAACTGTTTTTTTAATGGAATACCTATACGTGTCTCACATCTTTCACGTAGGTTTGTTATGCCTAATACATTTAGCATTTCTCTGCCATTCACATTAATACAGACAATAAAAACTATATACTTATGTACACAATACGTCTCATAATCCAAAATACGTCATATCAAACGAGGTCAAAAGTTCGTTCCGTAAATAAGCTCGATTCCCCTGCAGAGCTTTTAAAAATAAACATTCGAATGCCGGATTTTCACTTCGTACTGTGAAACTGCTGAATTGTAATTTAAACTCTCCAATGTCGCCATTGTTAGTGTAAACTAGTAGCTTAGCATGAGGCTTGCAGTTAGGACATAGACTTCACTTGCATGCACTAATTGATGACTGGGCGCTGGTCGCAATGGCGCCCAGTGGGATTGTTAGGTACAGTCAGGCTCTATCTTTTACTAAGCCACTAGTAATAAGTACATTGCACAGAATGCATTTTTAAGCGACTTTCGAGTCTTTCTCAATGCAACGCTTGTTTGTTCGCCCATAACTTAATCGTGGGCCGGCCATAATAGCCGTAGAACCGATGAGCGTTGGGGAAAACGAGTTCTCGAGTGGAGACCGCGTCTCGGCAAACGGAGTGTAGGACGCCCTCAGGCTAGGTGGACTGATGATGTACGCAAGATGGCTGGCAGAAGCTGGATGCGAGAAGCCGAAAACAGATCACAGTGGCGTACAATTGGAGAGGCCTATGTCCAGCAGTGGACAAGTATGGGCTGATGATGATGATGAACTTAATTGTATAGGTTGAACTGTTGAACTCGCAAAATTTTTATTTAACATTATTTTTACGTTTATTTTAGGGAATGCGTTCCTAATGAAATGGATTGGTATATTTATAGGGCCGTATTCTGAAACTCTATCCATTCTCTCGCTCTCATCGTGTTTATATAAAAAAAGATAGAACCCACAATGTGACCCTGGAGTACTCAAAATTTAAGTATTCGGAGAATAAATTTCAAAATCTGAACCATAGAGTTATAGTACACGTGACGATGTAGGCAATAATCATAAAATGTTAACGAATTTAATTAAAAATATATGGACAAAGACATACTGGGTTTTATCATAAAGAGTTTATCCACTGTCAAATGTGCCCTTAATTAAATTCGCCCGAATTTTGTTGTATGCAGCGTAATATTGTCTTTGCTTATTTTGGTGCTTACACGGACATGTTTCAGAACAGAGGTTAAAATTAAAAAGAAGTAACATTGTGTGATAGATAGATAACATGTGTGACTCATGAAATTCACGGATAAAAATATAAGTTCATCTAAATTTAATATTTCATCGATACTATAATCGTTCAATGAAATCCCACAAATAACTTAAATGCAACCACTACTCGCTACCTGTCAAACATTGAGAGGCGCAAATTGTTTGCCATATTGAAATACAAATAGCTTAATTATTATAAGCAAAAGGTCCGACTTCAACCGTTGCAATATAAAATTTTTGTTTTTCTCTCATAGATGACATGGAACTGGACCAAATTTAAACGGTACCAGCATTCAAACAAAAAAGAATCATCCAACTCTGTTCCACAAGTCAAAAGTTTTGAGGTAGGTATCAAACATATACCGTCGCATTAAAAACCTCCTTCTTTGAAGTCTCTTAAAATTTTTCAAAAATGCTATCGGGTCCTTCATCATACGTATTCTATATGAATCATATACGATGGGCACAACATGGATGGTAGAACAAACATAGTATTTACACACTTGTTTTTCCAAGACAAGTATTTACAGATATCAAAGGATCCCGTGTTGGGAGCAGAATCGTGAATTTGAGATATGAGATGAAATCTAAATGTGACACATCTCATCTTGATATCCCTCGAGGGGTAATGCGATTTTGAGGTGTTTGTTTTTCTTACCCTTCAAGACGCGATTTATACGGTCTTATTTGACTGAGAATCTTGCTTTGGTTTGTTTGTGTCGGTCCCTTTCTTTTGTAAACAAATGATAGAGATGGGCATATTCTGTGACTTATAAAGTGTTACAAAATATGTGGATTTCTATTATTCGGGTTATCGGCAAAATTATTCTCTCTCCTCTTGATCTACATTTTTCTGTGACGTAATGCAGAATCGATCTAAATGCCCGATCTCAATTTACCCGAAAACAGTTCCAAATAGTTGATACACTCTATTTAAAATATTAGCTGTCAGAATGTTTGATACAAAATGTAATTACTTGTATTATAGTAGTAAAGTAATACAAGTAATTACACTTATAAGACATACAACTGAAGGATAGGGGTATGGGTAGGGATGGACAGGTGATGGGTAAATTATCTAACATAACTAGCTGTTCTGGCAAACATTTGTTTTTCCATAATAAGTTACCTTTGTACCCCGTGATTGGGAGAAATACAACTGGTAGATGCATAAATTTGGTAAAAATTGGTCGGATATGAAATGTGGTAAAATTCGGTAAAGCCGTTGCGGAAGAGTACGTGACTAACATTGTGACATGGAAATTGTATATATTAGATAATCCAAGAATCTACACTAAATATGAAAAACGTTATTGATTTAAATCTTCTAAGATATATAATAGAGACATTATTAATATTAATACATAAATTAGCGGACAATACCAGTACAAAGTAATGATTAGACATGTCCACCAATGACCTTTGTTGACCAATGACAACAAAGGTTGTGTTTGAAACACAAAGCTTATCGCTCGTTGATTGGTAGAAAAATTGTGCACGTTTACATGCATAAAAGCTGACTGTACTTGACGTATCATTTAACTGAGTGCCGACTGGTACGTCCATTATGATAGATTGTGAATAGCCACCCTCTCTCTCCATTCGTTGTCTTCAAACAGCCATTAGGTCTTCTAGAATATTCGTATGAAGCTCTTAGCATGATTCATCAACATTTGTTACGACATGGTATTCATCATTTATGTAGTTAATCATATTAGCTACCGACTATGATAGGATGAGTCTTATTTTATTTGTATGTTTCTGGGTTTGTGTTACTTATTTACTGCGGTGAACAAACAATGCTTGAGGTTCTGGTGGCTCTTATGCCAAAGACCAAAGGGCTATAATTGATAATAGATGACGCCTGTAACTATGTGAGAATCTGATCTCTCATGAGAAATACAACGCATCCAGTCGAATCTAGTCTTGTGGGTCTTTTGAAGAAATATAAGTAAGAAAAATCATTGTATACAAAGAAAGGTAAAGGATCTGTCTAATTTAATATAATATTGCAAGGATTATTATTATGACCAGTCTACCTAATACATTTTACATCCCAGAAGTTGCCTTTTTACCTACCTGTTATGTAGTATAAAAATAAAATCAATATTAGTACTTACACCTGTGACAATTATATTGTTTTTGTGTATATTTTTTGGTATTACAGAATGTATCTTACTCTAACATAATTGTCGGACATTGTTTACTTTAATAATAAACAAAAAGGTTAGGTTAGGTGATTTTAATAGGTACATGATGTGTTTATACATTTTCTTCAGACTTAATCCAACACAGACTTTACAACGCATAAGATCTTGAACACCATTTCTCTAAGTATATGGTCATTAAAATAGATCTTTGAACCCTTCCGGTGAAACAACAAAAAGGTTCCTTTGTCTAACTCAACACAACAGGAAACCCTTCCAACCTTAACACATACACACCAACATTATTTGTACCTACAATGCCGTAACAAACTCGTACACCGTAATTACGAGTTTAAAGATGGACTTGCTTCACTCACAAATCTCTAGGAAACGTGGGTCAAGTTACAACCTAGCTTAACTAAACTAGAAACCCCTTCGTTTGAACAGGTGTCGTACTTTCAACTTAGCAAATGAACTAGTGGATATTCAAACTCACTGTGTACATCTCTTTTCAACATCAAAGACAGGAAAGAGACGGCGCCCGAGCACGGTGACAGGGTAAGGTCGGTGTTCCTTTGGCTTACTTTAGGACCACTTTGCAACTCACTTCAGGCGTTTTGTGTGTCGCCACTCTTGCCTCATTAACTCCTTCATTTAAGCAAAACCCTTGAGTATCTTTGCGCGGGTTTTTTCATTTACTTCTCGTTTTTTTTTTCACAAGCTGCAAAGTCTCTCCGTAAAGCGGTGCATTTTAAAGCTCATTTGACTTGCAAAACTGAAAGCTTTTTTTTCGAGCTGTAAATAACGTTGATTGTGAACGATATTGTCAAAAACTTGACGGATTTATCTCGTGGTTGTTCTGGAATTGTGAATTTCAGTTATCAAATGATTTAATGGTGCCAATAACTAGGACCATCCGGTTTATTGTATTGCCTTTGATCGGGCAAGGTTAAGCAATACATTTCTTGAAATGGTCGAATGTTCCCTTCTACATATTGCGAGGGTTGCATGTTGTAAGTATTTTTTTCTTAATATCATACCATGAGAAGTCATAAACATTCAAACTGTTGATTACGGTTTTCTATTATGCTTTGAACCTTACATAATATCTTTTTATATTAAGTCCGGACATCATCAAGTGAAACAACATAATAATGCCGGCGTGGTAATCGAGAATTCAATTTAAGGTTTTTCAATAAAATATGTGGGTACATTTGCCCACAATGTGTGTGGTACTAACATCGCCTGACAAGATTTCAGTGACACGAGTGACAGTTACCAACTTAATAAAAATTTTGGAAGAATTTCATGGCGTATGTTTCACATATTAACGTCTTAAGAAATGCTGTAGCCAGATGTTTTTTTTTATAGAATTAAAATTTATCTTCATTCAAGCTTTACAAAGCCACTCGTATTCTCAATAGCCCAATTTAACTGTGCCTCTAGTTCCAAAATCAAGAAGTTTATGATACAGTGGTCGTGCCAAAGTCTTAGACATCCATGTTACGACTGCTAGATGCACTCTAAATAATCAGTTCAGAGTCTGCGGCAGCACAAAGCTCGCGTTACAAAGTAAACTGGAACTAGGCGGTTTTTACAATTTATATATGTTTTTTTTCGTTTGTTGTCTTTGTGTACTTCCTACTTCAACTAATTTGTGTAAATGAGCACGGAAATGTTAACATTACGTAGAGTAAGGTACCACTTTGTGTGTATTAAAAGCAGACTTTTTTTGGGGGCATTTGATATTGCATTCGTATGTGAAAGACAAACTAACTGATGTAACTTGAAAAATAACTTGTTAGAATGAATGTTAGTATTATTTCACAAGTAACTGGTAAAATCAAATAATGATCTTATTCGCTGAGAGAAGTCGCTACTGTCACGCAGTGATATCTCAATCAATCAGTCGCATCTGTCGTTATATGTATATGACTGACTGATGGTTTTGGTTATAATCCGGTTAATTTCTTCAATTACATTTACAACATAATTTTGTTCGTTGCACTCTCTTTCCCGTTCCTTTGGGAATTCCAGGTAGGTATTTATTTCTTAGTGCACCTCTATGGTACGAAAGCTATGTCTCTGTCAAATTTCAAGTTCCTACGTTTGAGCGTTTGGGCTTTGATTTTAGGTCAGTCAAACAGTCAGATTTTCCTTTTATATATTACCATTTTAATATCGTGTTTATTGTGCTAACACCATCTGTGGTTGGTTTATAAAACTAAGTACATTTAGCAAGAAAGTTCCCCATTAGACGCCAGAAAGGCATCACGTAATCGGCATCCAGCGAAATAGTTGTCGTAGCACTAAACCATTTAGTAAGACCAGATATTTAGGTCCCGAATGCTATAAAGCGACTTGATAAAGTTAACTATCAAAATAACATTTGTTAAACTATGGGTCGTCCCAAAATTTGCTGGGACCTTAATTGTCGGTTGCTCGTATCTAAAGTGCCGGTACTTAGGAATATAATATATTTATTTACCGGTGGGTCCGACAAACGTCGTCCTATCGTAATGGGACGCATCAAAGGAAAATAAAAATTTGATTGTATATAATTCCGAGCATTTTCATATTTAATGCTTTACTAATGTAACCTTTTCACCTTTTAAACCTACTCCGGACTTCCACAAATAATTCAATAACAAAATTAGCCTAATCGATCCACCCGTTCTCGAGTTTTAGTGTAGAGTAACGTACAGCAATTCATCTCTATAGGGATATACAAATTTATAAAATGTGTAGCTTTGTTGTCGTGTCACACGACTTGAGATGTAATAGTCACGGCTTTGATGCCGGCTACAGATTTGTACCTTTTTTTTTAATCAACATGACCAAGCGTTTGACCACCACCCTGCCTGATGTTAAGCAGCGTTGTGGTCTACGATGCAGCACACTTGTTCAGTAGATACCTATTCACACGCGACTTGAAGACCTTCAAACTATACTGCGCAGGAAGCACAGACCCCGGCAAGTCGTTCCACATCCTGGCGGTACGCACTATGAAAGTGGACGCAAACCGTTTGGTTCGCGTAAATGGCAAATCCACCTGGTATGAATGACGTTTTGCCGTTCTCCTGGTACCTTTTTTGGTTATTTTTTGTCAGTACATCTGTACTCTACATTACAATCTAATAGTGTAAGGAAAGACGAGAAAGCAAAATGTGAAAAGGTGTGTAGACCCTATTACGGCGATGATTGGAACACCTGTCACGTTGAGTTAAGTACGTTTTACCGATTCTGTGACTGTACCGTTTTAGGGTAAAATGTATTCGAAAGGTATTTTTTACTTTTGTAATATTTTCTTATACTAACACTATTAGAGATGAATGAAAATGAACAAATGACAAACAATAATAAAACGATCTGCTTTAGATATAGTTAGGATACAACCAGAAGTCATGACAACATTAAGCCATACAAACACAGAAGTAAATCAACTGCGACCAGTTCACACTACATTGAGCGTTCTGAATGAAAGTATTGCAGTAAAAGAGACCGAATGAAAACCAATGTAAAATGAACATCGACTTATGTGAATTTCCAAACGTCCACGGGTCAGATTAAAATGTGCTTTCGTTTAGTAGGTACGTACATTCGCCTAGTTTCCTCATACATCATGCTGGTTTGATTTACGCAAGGCAGCCTTTCCAGTAGGTTACTGCAACCGTGCTCGTGATATCTAGAAAGTTCCGGATATGTGACGAAGTCGAATGGTGTGAAGGAAAATATCTTGCATTTTACTTTGTCGTTATATTTCTAGCATACTTTTTTATTTTCTAGAAACTCGTGGAAACTGCAAACACCTGCTTTGTAAGTGGCTTATGGGCTGGGGATTACAGGCTTCGAAAGTGTTTACGTATTTTAAAAGTTTTCCTTCATGGAATATTATTATTTTTACGAGAGAATAAACTGAAAATGTTTGGATTTTGTTATGCAGTATTTTTAACAATAAACGGCACAAGAGTGAACAGCTCATATCATTACAAACTTTTAATGGGGATCATAACACGGTTTCCTGCCATTACGAACGTGACACGCACATCTTTTTACTATAGGTGGGTATTCCTGCTAATCAAATGTCCTCGAATTTCTAAATAGCTTGAAAACTTAATTAACTTATGTAGGTTATCCTTATCGCACACACCAAAAGCCGGACACGATTCCATAATCATCCGATTGCAAGTAATATTCAAATGTGTTCTTAACAAATTTCACAAATACACTCAAAGTGAGCAAACATTTCCGGGTAATATTCATATATAAAACTTTAATAGAAAGTAGTAACATTGATTACAAAGCAGCAACACATTGTGTCTTTCTTATTCGCTATTTAAAAAAAAATACACTTCACGCCCTTAAATCCCAAAGCGGTGTAGGCACTTGCGTAATAAGCAAATGCCCACAGTTCACCAAGCGTATTTAACCCAACGTGACAGGGGGTGAGCCCATCGCCGTTATAAGGTTCACACAAGGGTTTCATCACGATGTTGTCCTTCACCGTACTTGCTATTTTAATGTGTTAAAAATACACTTCACGCCTTTTGATCCCAAATTGTGGCAGGCAGAGGCACTTACTAAGCAAGTGCCCACGACTCACTAAGCGTATTTAACCCAACGTAACAGAAGATGAGCCCAGTGGCGTTATAGGGTTCACACACCTTGTGGTGTGCGGGTATGACGATGTTGTCCTTCACCGTACGAGCGTTGCGCTGCGTACATAGGCTCTGATAAAGAGTCCCATTGGTACATGTCCAGTAGCTGGACTCGAACCCGCGACCTCCCGGTTACAAGTCAAGTATCCGACCAACTGGACCATAGATGCTACGTTAGATGTGTACAAAAAAATAGGTGTGACTCGGACTTTTCGCTCACGAGTGTAGTAAGAGAGTAATTATAAAACGTTGTTGTTACCCCCTTACCAAAGAACACGGTGTCACTTATGAACACAACACATGACAATTATGAATGGTTGAAGAACTACTGGAACTGTTTATTCCGTATTTGACGTAAAACAACTGAAGTTGAGCTTGGTGTATTTTAGCAATAGCTATTTCGTTATTAGTAAGCCCGTTAGTAACTAGATATTGTAACAGTCAAATACACTAAAGTAACCTGCCACCTACCTGTCTCTATTCAATTTTCAGTCTCCGCAATGATCATGCCGGAGGCGAAAATCGAAACTCGAAACCCGAAACCTAACGCGAAATTCAGGCTCTGATAACCCGACCTAATACGATGGTCAAAACATAGCAGTAGATGTGTGAATATTTCACCTGTATTTTCCATTTAGTGCCTTATTAGTATGTAAGAACTGGCTCCACAGGTGCTTTGTGGTGCATAAAATTACCGTTAGCATAGTTTTACTGCGTTAGCAACGGAGCTGGATCCTTTAACTGCGCCCGCCATGTTTCTGAAATCAAGACTAGACTCGTTTCATGTTGTAATAGAATTTTTAAAGACTACACGAAACTGTATGTTTTGAGTATTTTTTTCAAAAGTGTATATTGTAATTTTGTTCAAGCGTGCTCCATAGAGGGCTATGTCATACTTTATCCTTTCTAGGATGGTGGACAAATTCTGGTGTACTTACAATCAGAATAAATAACGCCGAATTGTGTACTTTGTGCAATTCTATCTTTTATCTATTCCTAGTTTTATTAAGAGGAATAATTTTAAATAAGGGTAGGGAAATTATAATTGAATTTTAAATCAATATTGTTCACCGGCGCGATTTTGATTATAAAATATTTGCGCCGAATGCGCGAATATAATCAAAACAAGCTCGAACCTACCTTTGTTATTTTACTCGAGTAATTTTGTCGTTTCTTTGAAAAGGTTTCGAAAAACTGTTTTAAAGATTGTTTCATTTTTAGGATCCTACCTACATATTTTAAGAACCTAAGTAAAACTGTGTAGATGAATCCGCAGGATGCCAACTAGTTTGCAATAAAAATCCCATTTCTCATTCCTATGATAAACATAAAGTGGGTGTTTCATGAAATTAGAATTCTCAGCGCGTTTAGCTTATACAAGTATCTTGAGTAGAGTATCGTAAATCTCCCGAGTAATAAATATATTCATATTAAGATTTTATAGCACATCTGTCTGTCTATTTGCTTCTTTATTGTCTTTTTGCATGTCTAAACAATAGTCTTCTTTGGGAAAGTAATCGTAGCTGTATTTTACTAGCCATGAGTGATATTATTAAAGCTGTAGTACAAAAAAAGGCGTAGGTAGTTATTTTTTTGATTTTTATGAAACGCGCACCATACACTTTTTATTCAAATATAAGATTGTAACTTCAGATTCCCAAAAATTCAGAACAAAATTCAAGGCAATATAATTACCTCATTTTAAAAGTCAGTTCATTGTAGTGTATGCATATTCGTCCATAATGGCGCATTATTCAAATGCATTATAAACGATTATTCATAAAGAAATAAAATCCATTGGCAAGTACAGTTTAGGACTGCCGGAGAAACACTTTCTGTTTTTTTAATGTCTGATTTAACAATATTTCCATAGAATTTCACAGTTTATGAAAATATTTTCATGGTAAGCGAAATCCGACAGTCTCTGGCAGTACACGCCCTGACTTCTGGGATCACCTCTATCTATATGCTCCCATCTTGGTCACTACAAAACCTAACAGTCGCTCTCGTAACCCGATTTCCTTGTTTATGCCACCTGAATGCACCTAGAAATATTATATTATTCATACAAACGAGGAACGGAATCTGAAAATAATTCATGCTGTTGCTACAAAATGCATAGTAGATGCAGTTCACAAACGTACACGCTGTTGCTGTGGTTTCTCGAATTGTAGATAGTAAATTGATCTAGAATACGAGCAACATGATACACATTTCGAGGACATGTTAAGCTACCTATACAATTTGACATGGACCGAAAGATCTCTATCTATTTGAGAAATTGATACATATTAGATGACAACGGAGTTTATTTACTAGAGAAAAGACAAAAAAGAGCGAGGTGTTGGGATATGGAACTTTAAAAAAAATATAATTCGAGCTTAACAATATTCCAGAAAATAAAAACCTTAAATTCACAGACTTTGTAATTTGCAGACAAATAAATACCCAGATACCAAATCAATAGCCATTATTTAGCATAAAATCATTGTTTTGAACCATTGAATTGAACCCGCAACCTCTTGTCCAAGAGGCACGTAACTTTGGAACTGGTGTAAGTTACCAAGGTCCTGAAGTACAATAAGTCAAACTTTTTGACAAATTGTAACCCACTTTCTAAAGATAAAGGCTTGTTATCAGGGACGATTTATCCTCTATCAAAATTTCTTGTTATCTATAAAAAAATCTTAATTCTAAATTGAAAACTTTTGGCTTTACAGAATTTCCAACTTCAAATTGATCATCAAATTTATCTTGAGCTGCCATTTCATAAAAAACACAGTGTATTGTACGCTCAGAGATAAAGTCCATCTGATACAAAATTGTTCGCGATTACAAAAACCAATTAGGTCGTATAACAGGATATTGGATTTTGTATTAAACGTCGAAACTTCCTTTTGCGGTTTGTCCGAAGCTGACACGTAAATACCCAGATTAACTGTTCAGATGACGAATTAATTCCGGAATTAAAATGGCCGCGGTTTGCTGTTTGAGTCCGGCTGATGAGCGGTGCTGTTGTTTTTTTTTATTTTTTTGGTGCGGAATTACGTAATGACTCCATGCAATTGTTCTTTATTAAATACTAGCTGAGCTGGCAAACGTTGTTTTATGTTGGCAAAACATTTTACACAATACATTAGTAACAGTGCTTCTCTGGTATTATATGTATGTACTATGCATATAACCATTCCTTATACCACGCATCTGCTAAAGAAAACCCCACCAGAATCCGTTGCGTAGTTTCCAGATTTAAGCATACATAGTGACAGACAGCGGGAGTTGACTTTGGTTTATACTATGAATGGATAAGATATAATCCATTATACACAAGATATAAAACTATGTAAGTTTCAGAAACTACAGTATGTCTCTTTTACACAAATAAAATTAGAGCGAGACAAACATTAATACTCGACGAGTGCGTCAAGCGATATTTTGTACCTTGCCATATATTTTTATTATTAGGCCCTGTGTGTAATGTTAGATGTTAAATCAAAAACATTGGCGAAATTCTAAAAAGTCGCTTAGCTTATGATACCAAATTTTTTTCCCAAGGAACTCTGTCAATAATTTAATAAAAATCGTCCCTGCATACTACCAGCTGATTGCCCCTTTATTTGAAGAGATTTTTTTTACATGCATGTGTCAAAATATTGGTATACACACCTTATTATAATATCAAAAAAACCGTTTTTGAACTATACAATTGCTAGGAAATTATATTTCACACAATTTTTCCAGAATAATCAGTCCCTCTTCCTAGGTAATTACGTAAACATCTCACACAGACATTTTGTAAAAAATTAAGTTCACCTTTTTCCCCAGCTAAACGGTGAAATTGCCTTAATTTGCGCATAAAAAAACTGCACAGCGCGATCTCCATGGCAACATTAAAATGATAAAGCGAAAGTAATTCACTTCAAAAAGTGTTACAGTCTGCAATGTTATAATTTACTTCCCCAATTGTAAGTAAATTCAAAAAGCTAATTATATTTTTCATGTGGAAAGTTTAGTTTATGGAAAAGTCTTAACTTTGAGCTTTAGCATCTGAACTTTCTCCTTAACTGCTCGTTAGCCGAGGTCTTTTACATTCGTTACTTTTCACAACTTCTAGGTGAGAGTGTATTTTAAGAGCTGCTATGAAAAACCAAGATTTATTCAATACCTTCTAGATAAATGTATTAATAATTTAGTCAGTCTCTAACGAAACCTTATCTAAACAATAAAATAATTTCGAGTGCTGGACATCCAGAAAGTTCGCGGCGTTTTTTTTTAACGCATTGATCAAGTGTTTGATCACAATCCTGCCGGATGTTAAACAGCGATGTGATCTACGATGCAGCACCTGCTTATTCATTAGGCACCTATCTACCCGTGACTTGGAGACCTCCAGACTGACAAACACAGGCTCCAGCAAGTCATTCCACATCCCGGCGGATCGCACTATGAAAGTGGAAACCGTTTGGTTCGCGTAATTTGTATATCCACCTGGTATGGACGTTGAGTATTTTCTTAATTTCTAATGTACAGATGAACCTCAGGCAATTTTAACGAATCGTCACTGATAGCGGATGACATCTTCCGACGTAGCCGGATTTTTGTTTAGTATTTCATAATAATAAAAGCATCTGTGGCCCTTGTTCCTACTGTGATGTAAATTTTTCAGGTTTTGAGTCCTTATTTGATGATCCCAGATTTTATCAACTATTTCTGGTCACAATACTCGTAGTTTTTCTCACTCATTTGAATGTTTGTAGTTCATCAATACAAAAAACTTATCACTGAAAGGATATTTTATCTCCAAAATTATTCCATCAGAAAACAATACAAAAGCAGTGCTGCACCAAAACCCTTTGTTCATAGATTTTGTGAAGTAATCGCGTTTGTCCTAGATAGTGAAACAAGAATGCACTTTGTACATTGGTAGATAGCTTCATTTTAATCTGAACTATGTAAAAAAAGAAAATATTACCAAAACTAGCTCAGTTCAAACTCCACAATGTATAACTCAAAAAGTCCGCGCTATAACCGGCAGTGACATAGCAAAGCTAAACAAAACCAATTTAAACTGATCTTCACTGCAAAAGAAAACACACCAAATCTCAGTCCACGTCACAATCGTTTATGTTCAAGTCAAGTTGTCCTCGTCGATTCAAAGCCAGACGTCTATTGAGAGCTGAATTTGCCATAGACTATAATATAGTGCCCGATATTCATCAGACCCTAAATCAATTTCGGTTTGGAGTGCATACAAAAGCGGTTGGTTCGTTTGTCTCTTGGATGGGTGTAACTGGCGGTAGTGAAATCTTTATCTTTTGTTTGCATTAAGTGCTTCTCGACGGACAGCGATATGGCAAAACCTAGTCTGTGCTTACCGATATAAAAGAGCCGAGCATTGACCTACGAGGCCTATGTCAGGCAGTGGACGTCAGTTGACTAACATGGTGACGTTACGGGTACGGTTACAGTTCATAATCTTTTAGGGCATACTTAACGGCGTATCAATGTATACTTCTGTCCTTCTTTATTGATTCTGAATTAGTGAGATAGAATCAGAATGACACCGCAGTTTATTATTATTCTGAAAGGTAATAAAATGTACACATCGATTCACACATTTACATGATGCGCTTGTGTAGTGTATGTGAATTAACGAGCAGCGTGACGTATACAGAGTGTTTTTTTCGTCATTTTCCAATGTGGCAAACAAAAGACTCGTTACTAAACCTCATGGTTTACTGACACGCATAAAAAAATATACTGCATTAGTGTGAGCGTCGCATTGTAGCCGAAACAAAATTCGTTGTCTTAACGTCATGTTTTCGAAGAAGCTAGTTTTATTTATTAACAATTGCATTTGCCGCAAAATTCACTGTAACCTGATTTTGTAAAAATTCCGATAGATTTGTGCCCGACGGGACATTTCTTGACAGGTTCGGGGTAAACAATTTTTTCTTTTACCCAGCATTGGACCACATCATTAGTCTTAAAAAATAATAATCGCTGTGTTTGTGGTGGTATTACGAGAATTTATTAAAAAAAGTCGTTCTACTCTTGAAGGTTATCAAAAAAGTTCGGCAATTTGAGCTGACCTCTTTTGTCACCGACTCACAAAAAAGTATTTCACCAATCTGATCAAGGTGGCGCACAAACGTAAAAACTTTTCACCGCAAACTTTTTGCTTTCGCATTATGACCCTACTTAATTGGCGTTAGAGAAGAAAAAGCATGGACAAGTACAAATCTACGCTCACTCCTAAAGGCCTAACTATCCATCGGTCGTGATTACATGGAATGCCTTGACCCGGTTTCACGCGACGTCGTTGGCACGCACGACCAATCGAAAAGGAGGTCGCGCCCGTGTGAACGGGGCTTTATTGCGAGTCAATGGATGAAAAATTGGTCGAAAACCCCTAACGTTTTGCAGTTCACAATCCGTTTTCGATATTTTTTTTGCAATCGGTATCTCTGAAATAGATCGACCAGAAAAATGTGGAATTGATAGCAATAAAGTGAATGGATTTTTTATTTCTGCTACATGTATCATTGTCAGTTAAATATTATGTATTGTTCATACATATACAGTTCATTACTTTGTAGTATATATTTGATAGATTATGTTATTTTGTACATCTATCTTTTTCTGGCGATAGACATATTGACAGACAACTACATTCCACTGTAGGTACAAAGGTACATAACTAAACGTATTTCCTTAACCAAAGTGGCATGGTCAGATCATTCCGAGGCATTACACTTAAGACACTTTGAGACTCACAGATGACATGGCCAAATAAATCAAACAATTTAACAGAGAGCCCGCGATATAGCTTGTAAATGATATTTTTGAAAATATAATGAAAAGTATTAAGTATTCGTGAGATTTATCTTTACTGTCATGTGTACCAGAGAGTTTTAACTGATTTAAAAAAGAGGATTTCTCAATTTATCCGTATTTTTTTTATGACGTAACAAACTTTTGACTGAATAAACCGATTTGGAGGATTCTTTTTTTTTATTTGAAGGTCCTTTCCGTTTGGTCCCATTTAAATTTGGTGCAGTTGATTAAAATATTTTCCCAAATCTGATTAAAATATTTTCTGGTTGAAGTCGGTTCGTTTTTTTTTAAGTAAAGAAGGTTAGCTGTCACCTTGCCTTTCAGCCCTCCTCTCCAAGCTCCGGCTCTCTTTACAATTGTTTCTTTCATTACAAGCATTGAATACCCTGGCATTACCATTTCTGAGCGTCTGTGCATCTATAGTAATGTTCTGAAAATTACCAGTTACCAACACTTTCGTAATCCGGTGAGCCCACATGCCACTAGCCTACTTTAGTGCTGCCGGTAAGTGCCAATACCTGGAACGGTAAGTAGGCTTCCATTAATGCTGGAGGCATTGTACTTAATCTCTTGCACTTCCAGACCTACTCTTATGGTACAGTTGGCCAAGAATCTAGTCTGCCATCCTAAGTTTGAAATGTCTATGAATATCATCATCATCACATACATCATCAACCACATGATGTCCACTGCTGGACGAGGGCCTCCTCCGATGTTTTCCGTGATCTATTAGAAGAAAATGCCAATAATCGCCACGCATGGCAGGTGGGTTGGCGATCGCAGTGGTGCTGTGGTTAAACGCATAGAGAGCGCTGTTGCCCGTCCTCTTAAGAGCTCACTCGGTCGCCTCTTACGATCCCCACGACGGGAAAATTTGAACTGGGGTGGTGACACATGTGTTCTACTCGCCGTCATCACACGGCACTATGAATATATGATCGTAAAACATGATAATCCCAGTAAGAGTTGAAGAATCTAAACGAATTTCATTGACAGTGATTATTTATACTTTACGGTTATTTTTTTAAAAGCTTCACCGTGATACAAAGGACAAACAAAAATGAATAAGACGTAAATTTTCGGCGTGTTTCTAAGTGTTAAACAGCAAATTATCTAAACATACTCACGTTTCGACACAGTCATATAAAAACTTTTCTAAAGTTCAAAGTGTAGACTACGCGCTTCGTTGAACAGTTTTTACACTTATGCAACCGTAACCAGTTAAGACTTTGTGACATAATCATAAAAGTATACCAGTTCAAAAAGAAAGTTTCAGCGAGCAAAATTTTATACGGCATATTGTGCATTTTTATTAAGACTGAAATAAGTATAATGGAAATAGAGGATAATGGAAAAGCGGCAATGCTATAGCAGAAAAGTGAAATAATGTTTGAAAAATTCGGAACACGGTAATGTTTTTTTATACAATTACACGTTGTGGGGTTATGCGCGCGTAATATACTAGGTTCATCATTCCGAGGGGATAAGTAATAACAGTTTATACTAGAAGTTCGTGTGTATACGTATCCCAGTTTTAAAAACTTTTGTATGAGCAGTTTAATTGGGAAGATACTGTTACGCCATGATGATAGAAAAAAAACTTGTCAACCAGAAATAAGCTTTTACAATATTCTTGTATTGTAATTGTTGTTTCAACAACTTGTACTTTGAGCTTCTACCTGACTCATTTAGTCATCAAAGAAGTATTGACCTTCCAAAGAACAAATTGTCAAGTATATTCTGAAAATTGCACCCATTTAGCTTTGAATAACAGAGATTTTTTTATAAATACCGCACCGTCGTAATCTATATAAACTTTCAATAATAAGATAATTGAGTAATACGTACCTACATAATTTTCTAAATATCGTTCCCCAAATTTAAGGTAAACCAAAAATTTAAGGTTAACGGTCTGAGAAACTAACCAAATACAACGAACAAAACCTTATCGATCTAATAATACCCTCAATTACGTCAAACGCGTTCACGTAACGCCTAGTTCAAGGCCTCCCAATTCAACGAATCGAACGGTTTACTGTTAAAAAAAGCTGAAAAGGTATCAATGGACGTCATTATTTGCGGATTTATAAAATAAAAAAAAAATAAATACACTTCACGCCTTTTAATCCCAAAGCGGGGTAGAGCGGAGCAGAGGCACTTGCTTAATAAGCAAATGCCTACGGTTCACCGAGCGTATGTAACACAACGTGACAGGGGGTGAGTCCATCGCCGTTATAGAATTCACACACCTTGTGGTGTGCGGGTTTCATAACGATGTTGTCCTTCACTGTACGAGCGTTGAGTACATAGGCTCTGAAAAATAGTCCCATTGGTACACGTCCAGTAGCCGGACTCGAACCCGCGACCTCCCGGTTACAAATCAACAACTGGACTACAGACGCTCATTTTTCATTTTATTTGCGGATTTAGTTGTTCATTACCTGGCTTTGTTTGCTCGGAGTCTTATGGTGTGGAATGAAACGCGCACAGACAGTTTAAGCTTAGCTTTGGTTATATTCGCGCCTATACATCCGGTGAACAATTATTGATTTATAAGTAACAAACATCCAAACTCGATCGAAATTTTCGCGTTTATAACATTGTAGAATATAATTTATTTTATAATGAGTTTAAATACACGGATTCACGCATACAATATTTACACAACACCTTCATTATTATTATGATAGTTAGGTTTTTATTTGTAATAAAAATAAAAAAATCACCTAACATAGTCCGATGACCACTCTTTTCGTTCAAACACCTGAAATGTTATTATTATTATTATTAAAAAACACAATTAACGTTATTTATTGAAATTTCCGTATTACGTTTATTGCTTGCTGGAAGTATCTAATTTATTATTACCATGATAAATTATTAAAAGAATAACCTTTGCGAAAAAAATAAGATCTGATAAATTAAAAAGCACCTGAATTTCACTTACCCGTACTTTAAAAAGAAATGAACTTTAAATTAGCACTTTTGTTTTATTACATTATAGAGGTAATTTATATTTAATTTAATTTTCTCGCGTAACTCAACACTCCGTATAATTAATGAAAAAAAAATGGAACGTGTTTTTTACTAATTAACATCACTTCAAAGATGGATGGATACAACCTTTTTAATATTAAATATTTAAAGAATGTAACTTTAACTTTTTCTCTCGTTTATTTCGTTCCCGTAGGAATTTATGGATTCAATGTAATTTTTCCTGAGTTTAAATAATCTGACTGATTCAGTTTCGATAAAATTCGTTTAGTAGTTTTTCCAGGAATAAGCACACTTACATTACATACAATCATAAACTAACATCTTTAATATTATTTGTTGAATATTAAACTCAGAAATACTCAATACTTTATTAGTTAGGCTCCATATTATCTTTAAATTGGATGGTGGATGATAAGTCGCCTTATTTGTAATCTTACCACTATTTGAGTCAAAATTGATCTAATCTATGAAAAGGACCAAGATTGATACTGATACAAAAAGCCCTGCAAACATCCAAAACAATGAAAAAAGACTATATAAAAGGAGAAGCTGACTGACTGATAATCAACGCACAGCCCAAACGGCGAAACGTAGGAACTTTAAATTTGATACGGTCTTAGCTTACGTACCGTAGGGGTGTACTAAGAAAGGAAATACCAAAATACTCACGGGAACGGAATTTATGACGAATTTAGTACGGGTGAGAATCGTTTGTATGAAGTGTTATTAAAATTTATTTATTTATTAATTTGGATCACCAACAGAGGTTACATTAAATTAATAAGTTAGAGGTTTGAAATTCGGCATACGACAGGATTCTGAAAAATTCTCAGAACTTGAATTATATATATTGGAAAAACAACGTTTTAGCTGGGTTAGCTAGTATGTACGTAAATTTAAACTCCTGTTTGACAATGCAATGTGAACGTGATTAGGCTGATATTACATATATGATGTTGACAAATCTCTCACGATAATTTACTGCCAGCGGCAGCATTTCAACCAATCACAACACAGCAATGATCAACGTTTCTATTGTCTTGTCAAAATTGATTACGCCGAAGTTACGTAGAAGTTAAAAAACGCAAATAACACAGTCCGACCACTTAACTACCTTTACCCTCAAACACTTGAAATGTTACTATTGACATTATACTAAACGGTCAATTATGGTGACCTTGACCTGAATAAAGTAGGTGCACTTTTTTATAACTGACAGAGCCATCTATGATACCTAACTCTTTCATTATTTATTTACGGTTCAATCGATTGTAGGTATTGTATTTTTATCATTCATTGAATACTATGTTCAGGTATAATAAGTACCTATGGTTTTGTCTGGCACGCCTATTTTCCATTTTTTTTCGATGTCCGCTGTTTTATTGTCGACGATAAAGTTCAAAATGCTCGAAGCTTGACTGAGTAATCAACCGAATTAACACTTTCGCGTATGTAATAACAGCATTGGACGCATAAAAGTGTTTTGATGCGTCTTTAAGCACGGCTGCCGTATAGAAAAATACAATTTTACGACGTGTATCAGTAGAAATACACCTAGAATCGAAAATTTATTGTCTCGAGAGTTGAAAGCAGTCTGCTCTTGACAAGTTATTTATAGACCTTCTGTGTTCTTAAATTTTATGATGATTAAAAATGTTTAAGCGAGCAGAGAATTTCGCGATGACGTCAACCGGAAACGAGCGTACTTCAGCAAATTGGAAAACGTAAAAGTTTATTAGAAATTGACACAATGATAAACTCTCCACCACGTAGGTAATTGTTTTGGAGTGTTTTGTCACAGTCACTTGCGCGACTCCATGAATGTCAACGCGAGACAAAAGAACATGCAATTAGTACACGTCGTGCAGTTTTCACCGTTCCATTCAAATATAATGGTTTATTTAAAACAGCAAGGTGGACGGATGATATGCGCAAGATGGCCGGCAGAAGCTGGATGCGAGATGCCGAAAACAGGTCACAGTGCAAGTGGCGTGCAATTGGAGACGCTTATGTTCAGCAGTGGGCAAATTATGGCCGATGATGATGATGATGAAAACAGCATAACAATATACTGACAGATTCTTTAAGTCACGTTAGTAAATACTGATGTGGTGAAGAATATTTTAGAGACATAATGCCTGCAGAAAATTGCATAACAAAATACTGACAACTTAATTAACTCACGTTAATAACTCCTGATGTGGTGAAGATATACTTTGGAGACGTAATGCCTAAAAAACCAGGGTGTAGTTGGCTGTAAAAAGTGGAGTGTACTTTTACATTCCACTTTTTAATACCCTTTTTACGTAGTCTATATTTTTTAAAGAAACGCGCACTGCCATTTTTTTAATGTTTAAAACAGGTATTAAATTACGGTACGAAATTAACCAATGATAAGCATTCAGCTTACCTTCGTTATTTGCTCGACGTTCCGGCACAGTTACATGTGCCGCGAGTGACATGTGTCGAAAAGTAAGGCAAATAACGAAGGTAAGCTAAATACTTATCTTTGGTTAATTTTGCGCCGTAATACTCTCTTTAAACTATTAGTAGAGTATACTTATTAAAGAGGTTTTTTTCAGCGACACACACAATATTCGAAAGTCGACTACCGCTGCCTGTATGTATACTTAGATCTTCAAAAGTACGGATTTTGATGCGTAGTAAGAGAGAAATGTTAATTCTTTAGTAGATGAGAGTGATTTTTGTATGTATTATTTATTGTACATGCATATAATAGCAGAGAAACACTGTTAATAATGTACGTACTATATTGGCAAAACAACTTTTGCCGGGTCATCTAGAAATATCTAATTAAAACACAGCCTATATATTATGATGTAACATCGAATCAAAATGTACTTCGTAGCCCCGATATTGACAGTAACTTCACTTGATTCGGTTTGATACTCCATCTCAGTCGGGCTTTGAAAACTCAATCCAACTTTTGCAACTACAAATATTTATTTAGGTTCAACCACATACAAGTTGGACGTCTAAAACTTAACGTACCACTTTCAAGTAAGCGTTTAAGTAACTCGAAAAGCTTTTTGGGGAGTTTCTTAGAATGTTAATGTTTTTGTTGTATATACACAGATTATTCTACTTATTTCGACTGCATTTTATTTTTACGCCAGAATACATCACCATTCCAACAGTTCACCTAGTCATACCAATTAAGTAAAGCGAACATTTTCCAGCATAATATCTCAGTTTACTAGAGTCTACATAAATCTGTTGGTTTTAGGCGTGAAAGTTCCCCGAGAGCTCTCTAGTCTATAACTGAAGTGAAAAGAGTCCCTGCACTGTAGAGTCGACTTTATTTATTGTAGGCTTAGAGGTGAAAATTCCAGCGAGCGAGCTCAGTTCTACACGCCTTGGGCAACTGACTGCTTCATTGCCACAGGAATCTGACCTTTTGTGCAATGCTGATGACATGGTAGATAAGACCAAGATGCGTTAATTGTTTACGTTGAACTGCCTGTTCACAAGCCACGGTATTAACCTAGCAACGACCTTAAAGCTTTATCCTACTAGCTAATCCTTTCCATAAATTTATCTCTTATATGGAAAAAGTTCTAAATAACTGCCCGCAAAGCAACTCGAATGAGTTCGTTTAATATGAACCGTAGATATTAATGTTTGGTTTGTGATGTGCCTACTAAAGTCTTTATTTGATTGGTTACTAGCGTAACCATTTTATGTCAACGTGGAAGTAAACTCACTCGATAAAGGCTATTTTCGCTTGGTGAACGGATTGTCACTACAAGTTCATAATATGTCAGATTGCTTTGCTTTTATTGGTTCATATGAGACAAGGGTACGTACGTAGCGCCGTCTGTTTATAACTTCTACTTTTATATTTTCTTTTTGCATTAAGTTCATTAATCAGAAATTTGGAATATCCGTCTAAGATAATGTAATGTTCTGATGTGACAAACCTATCTAATAAACAATCGAGAACTTCACGGAAGCAAATGGAAATAAATAAATAATAAATATTTTACAACGACAGACAAAGCACTTGTGTTATGGAAATCATACAACGAGATATATTTACTTATATAAACAAAAATCATTTAAATATATACATATATAAATAAAACACCCAGACACATCCAACAAGTGCTTAAAAGCTCATCAC
>SJJU01008306.1:0-12013 GCA_012932125.1 Conopomorpha cramerella
CAACTAGTATATATATAAAAATGAATTGATGTTCGTTAGTCTCGCTAAAACTCGAGAATGCCTGGACCGATTTGGCTAATTTTGGTCCTGAATTATTCGTAGTAGTCCAGGGAAGGTTTAAAAGGTGTATTTCTTCCAATACACGGGGTACAAAGGCTTCCTATGGCAAACAAATGTTTGCCGGGCCAGCTAGTCGCTTATAAAAATATTGATGTACATTTCAACGTTGTTACACTGTCGGGGTTCAGTTCCCCGAGAAATGGTTTTAGAAAAGTTTTTTTTAGTTTACCAGCATTGTCGCAATAGTAAAAGTTGTTCATTTTGACAAACCCAATGCCGTTTTTACTGACCATTGCTTGGGGTCCATTTTCATGCAGTATGGCAAAGTGACATAAATAAAAGTGTCGGAGCTCTTCAGTCCTGAAAAATTATAACAGTTTTCACTAGTCATATACAGTTCGATGTACACATGTAAATCTTTATACAAATGTACAGACTTAGGCTCATTTTAATTTTGCACCTTTTTTGATGGACTGTTATTTGAGTTCAGACTTTAAATACCACCAAATAGGGTACATTTTAAATTAATCATCTAACATAACCGT
This sequence comes from Conopomorpha cramerella, assembly GCA_012932125.1. Classification (NCBI taxonomy): domain Eukaryota; kingdom Metazoa; phylum Arthropoda; class Insecta; order Lepidoptera; family Gracillariidae; genus Conopomorpha; species Conopomorpha cramerella. Next base: position 606 of record SJJU01008306.1, read on the forward strand.
ACTACTGAGACTTTAGAAGTTTATTTGTATTGTAGGTACAACTGCACAATATTCTGTATTAGGAAATCTATCGCATAGCACCAAATACGTTTTTATGAAATCTTAAAAATAACGACGTACGTTTGCTCATAAATGTACATTTGAAATCGCTCATTCAGTGTTTCAGTATTTTTTGGTCATGGTCACAACCTTAGCCGCGCCATGTAAAGTGGCTATTTCAGACATTTTATGACTAAATTAAGAACTATTTTACTGGGTCAAAAATGTCTGAACGTGAACTCGATATTTTATATATCGAATCAATAATTAAGAATCGGTGCCTGGACATTATTTGAACAAGAATAAAAAAATTTAAACTTGTTGCCACAAAAAATTACCTTTTCCTATTTTCTAACGTTACTGCATAATGTAAAAATTATCATAACAATTTAAATAGTTGCATCAACTTTTTAAGTAGTTGCGTTAAACATTTAGATTTTTTTATCTGAAACGGATTCTTAATTACTCGATTTCGTCAGATTACTTTGCTTGTTGTTTTTCACACTTATGACGTATAGTGTGGAGTAACTTTAAGTCTTACAGGACATGCGCAGGCGTCGGTCAATTATCCGCAATGTCGTAATCCATTATGAAAACACTGTCGTCCGGCTGCTCGTATCGTATCACTGAAGAGTACCCTGAAACGTGAAATATATTGATTTGTTGAAATGGACTTGTGTTGAGTTAGGGTGCAACTAGCATTAGAAGAAGTGGCATCAAAAGCCCTCTGGCACTAAACTTCGTGCCAATTGGTAATGGCCCCTAGTGCCTTTTTTTGTAATGCCAGTTGCCCCCCAACCCACAAGGGGTTACAGTTTAAGGAAGAAATATAAGGAAGACTTCAAAATGAATTATGTTCCTATGTTCTATTCAGTGTTTATTTTGCCTCACTGAGCACAGCGCAGCGCTTTCAGACAGAAATGACAAGATATTGAAACAAGCGAATTCCCATTGAGCGTAATGTAACAGGCGTTCGCAGCATTCTGTTTATATTGCACGTGATAGGACAGTTCACGTTGCTGAATGTTTATGTCCTTTTTTACATTGTTCTGCTTCGTGTGAAATATGTACATATATTGTTCCAAAAGTAATGTGTGGAAAACTAAAAACAGGCTGAGGGGATGCTTTCAAGCCGTCCTTTTTCACGGAAGATTTCGGTAAGACACGTAATAAAATATAACATGTGTTGTATGGTAATCAGAGTGATAATACATAATATTCTAGTGTATCTAGGTGTTGTGTCTGCATTAGAGGTATGTATAATGTAAAGTACCTCCTCGGCCTTCGTCTACGTTGTGTGTGAGTTTACAGGTAAGTCCCATTAATTCACAAAATACATTTGAAGAAACGACTTCAAACGCCCTTTTATTTATTGTCAGAGAGAGGATTTAGAGGCAGTAGAAGAAATGGGACACAACCAAATTTACTGGTGGACGAATTACAAAATCTAAACCGCAGAAAGAAGTTATAAGCTACTAACATATAAAGATATTCTAATAATAAAGCATTCAGTAGCACAGCAGACTACAGTTACATCTAGACCTCGTTGTCTTGTCGCACTGAGATTTCTTATACTAAGAGATTAATATCTGTATAGATGAGTGTGACATTGCCGCCAAAATATGACGTGCAAAATTCCGACCCGAAAATACCGATTGTATTTGATGCAATATCAGTATAACCGTACGTATCCACTAGCCAGACATGCACAAGAAAACATGTTTAAGACATGTCTAAGGGCGTATACAGAAAGAAAGCTGGTAACCGGTGCCGTTCGGTAAATCCTTAGAAATGAAGTCGGTGGTAGCCGGCGGCGCAGACAATATTCTATACAATGTCCCGATAAGCGCTGGTTACCTGCTTTCTTTCTGTATACGTCCTTAGTATGTATGCTAATTATCCCGTACTTCTTAAATAACTGGAATGATCATAGACCCATGTTAAAATGTTTTTAAACCACTACAAAAAGGAGGAGGTTCTCAATTTGTCTGTATTTTTAAACGGTTTTTATAGTTGTTACGTCATAACTTCGACTAAGTGAACATTTTGATGTTTTTTTTTGGTTTGAAAGGTGATGTTTCCCTTGTGGTCCCATTTAAATTTTGTTTAGTTTTGGTCATGGTATCCACGAGAAAACCGAAAACTTTTTAATCTTTTACTGGTTGAAATCGGTTCGGTATGTTTTGCTAGTGGAAACGTACGGTAAAAGAGACGTAACTATTATAATTGAAACTACAAAAGCAACACTTACTAACAGTGCGATAAGATAACGGGATCTATAAGCAAACCACATAACGCACGCCCGAGGTACATGACGTCGGTGGGCGCGGTGGAACTCTAAGACCTTTGCGGGGGTGAATTTTCAGGGCCCCTGTTCCTCTTAGTTATGACAGATGGCGCTAGTTGTATTAGGGGGACAAATGTCAACGAAATTACTAACTTCAAGCAGTCCGTATTGAAGGTGACAGTATTTTTTTTTGTTGTTTGTCTATGTTACAAAAGTGTCTGAAGTCTAAATAACTCACCCAAATAATAAACAACGCACCAAAATATAACTGACAGAAGTCCCCCTGGATATCTACTAGCGACATCTAGATAAGAAACTTTTGTAGTTTGAAAATTCCCCAGTGGCGCGAGCGGGTCAGAGGACAGAAGTGACATTGCTCAGTGCGCTAGCGGTGCATATGTAAGCACCCGCTCTCACCTACTTCTTGCTCCGCGGGCGTTGCGCCAAATTAATAGTTTGCCTATAATTATGTTATGCCCTTTATATGGTAAGAAGTTTAAGTTACAGTTACCACCAATATCTAAGAACTAATTTCAATTTGCTCATAATAAAACATGCAAGAAACAATACATTATCGTGCTCGACCGTGACGTATAACGGTCTATCTACGTTCATATATCTTTACAGAATGTTAAAACATATTGCATGCAATTACACATCATTGAATACAAGTACAGTCTCAATATATCAATGTCCAGCAATAAAATGAATTCGGAGATTAAGTAAAAAGTAACCGACCTTTATACAATGTACATCTTACGCACTGTTTCGTCCTACTCTATATTTAAAGAAGCGTGCAAAACACAAAACAGTATGTAAGTTACACAATGTATAACTGCTGAAATGTACTCAGGGTCTCCAGAAACTAGACTTCAGCTTAAAAGGGTATTTCATACTAACCAATACCATATTTTTAATCCGCTTTGGACAATATACATTGAGACTGTTCGCCATATTATGCTTGATACAAAATAATTATATATTAATGCCCTCTTTTCATGCTACAACATTAAAACATTACAAAGTACTATGTTCAACGATAAATCGGTACGTACCATTTAGCTATCCTTTAAAATATGCTTGCATGTAAAAGATAAAAAAAACAATACTTAGATATTCGTTTATTTAGATAAGTATGTGAACAATTTTATAAAATTAACGCAATAAAATAGTTTGATCGCTTAGTAATATTAGTGTAGCCTAAAGTGCTCGCACAATAATAAAAAGTTTTAAAAAGAAAACAATATGTCAAAGATAGCGGGGAAACGAAAGAGATGCAACGACGTACGTTAGTCCAAGATTGTTCGTCACCGGACTAGTTCTTTGTGTTCTGAATGTGTTTTTTTAAAAAGAAAACTTCCTCCTCATTGTACACTCTGCAACGCTTCATAGGACAGGTAGGTATTTCACGAAGAGTTCATTAACATTTAAACTCCTTGTATTTTAAAGTGTATTCTTCAATTAGTAGTGTCTAAGATCCATATCTTGAATGGGGAATTTTCAGGGCCCATGTTTATCTCTATTATGAAAGATGGCGCTAGCTGTGTTATGAGAGAGTGGTATACCAGTAGTAGTAGGTATTTCAGTAGTATACTAAAGTATACTTCTTTTCTGTGGCCTAAATAATTGGATGTAATAAAATATAACTGGATACCAGCGAGCGACATGTAGATAAGAAATTTTTGGAGTTTGAAATTTCCCCATTGTTATCCTCGAGCACAGAACGCCGCTCAAGTATGTTTCTTATCTATTTTATCCCACCGCAGAGGATGTATTTTGATAACACTGTTATAATCAGCGAACGGAATAGGCAGATTACAAGTTGATATAAAAGGCGTCGCACGTAATAACATACAAAAAAATTAAATAAATACGTTTGCTTACTATTAATAAATGGTTGCGAACTACGACATTACTCGTTACTATTTTTAAATTTTCCGGCATTTTACACACATCAAAAGTGTCTAGGGATCATGTACATTTTAGAAGATTGCAATCAAGAATACATTTTACAAAAACTTAATTATATCACAATTTATACAAAATGTGGTGGCATGGGGAATTAGGTAGGAGACCAATCCATAAGATTAGATGTGATTTAAATAAATTAGATTTTTTTTTGAGTTAAAAATGTTCTTGATCTCTAGACTCTTTTGATGTGTATATATGCAGTGCGCAGAGTTCTGCTGTTTACAGATTTTCGATATTTTTTGCAATATTTTTTTCCAGATTGAAGTAGACAGATGCATTTACAAAGGCAATTTCCATGTTCGCTTCGTTGTTACCGGCCTTGGCAGGCATGTAGGCCATAAGTCTGGTGATATGTAAACATAGTACGTCTAATGGGATCACAAATATTCTTGTTTAATGAAAACAACTTTTAGTTTCTACTTTATTGTGTTACATTTCCTTAAAATTTTAATATTGGCTAAACTTTTTATCAGAAACATATTCATACAGTGATGCAGTACAAAATATGTAATTTTATGATGTTGATCTTAATTTAATCATCAAAATTAAATTTCAAAAGCGATATTTCGTGAAGGATCTTCATTGTTCTAACTGATCTTAAACTTTCTATACACTTACGTGGGAGTGTGAACGTGAATTTTATTATTAACCTATATATATATATACCTCTATATATAGTAACATCATTCAACATGGCAAGAAATCACACCCTTTACCAGGCAGAAGGTTTGTTTAAAATTAATGGGGAATTATCAGTGCCCTAGTTTCTCCGAGTCATGACAGATGGCGCTAGCTGTATTTGGGGGCTTGTACTAGCAGTATTAAATGTCAATGAAATGACTTACTTCAAGCAGTGAGTATTGAAAGTGACAGTTTTTTTATTGTTGTTCACATGTAACGAAAGTGTCTGAAGTTTAAATAACTTACGTAAATAATAAAATACGTACTAAAATATAACTGACAGAAGTCACCCTGGACACCTACTAGCGACATCTAGATAAGAAAATTTTGGAAATCGGTTTTAGATTGTATTTCAACGGACTAAGTTTCCAAATAAAAAAGGGATTCGTATTGCTAATGCCTGGTAAAGGTTTTATTTTTAAATATATATTATTATATACACTGTTTTTATATACATTATACACTGTTTCATTTTTATTGTTACTGTTGTTGTTTACTGTTGAGTTTGGCCAGCGAGTTGAGGTACAGGAAGTGCGATGATTTTCATACAAATTCATAATTCATTTTCCTAACTGAAAAAGGTGAAGTCATTGTCTAAACTCTCTTGTTATCATATTATTTTGTCTTATAATAAGGGGACTTAACAACTCTAGAGAGGCCATGTTTCGCAGCAAGCTCATTTCCGTGCCACTACTACATTGTATTATATAATTATATTGTGTGTACATTGGCAAGACTAAACATATACAAAATTACATGTTATAAAGTAAAAATAAAATTTCTAATGTTCGTTAGGTAAAATCAAAAAGGAATGTTTACTACAACTATTACTAACAATAACAATTACTTGTATTCTCTTTAACACTAGGACTTAAACTGATTGCTGAGGAAGGTATATATATATATATACAGGGTGTGTATATATATATATATATATGGGTGTGTGTATATATATATTATAATCATGCATATAATAATAACAGAGAAGCGAGTCTGTCTGTCTTCTATCGGGTGCATTTTGGAGAGTGTGCTACGGAGTTGCCTAATACCCCCATCGCGTTTTTACAATAGGACAACCAGGAGAACGGCAAAACGTCATCCATACCCGGTGGATTTGCCATTTACGCGAACCAAACGGTTTGCGTCTACTTTCATAGTGCGAACCGACAGGATATGGAACGACTTGCCGGAGTCTGTGTTTCCTGCGCAATACAGTCTGAAGGTCTAAGTCGCGGGTGAATAGGTACCTAATGAGCAAGTGTGCTCCATCGTAGACCACATCGCTGCTTAACATCAGGCAGGATGGTCGTCAAACGCTTGTTCATTGCGATTAAAAAAAAAGAAAAACTGTTAATAATGTGTATAAGAAAAAACAACGTTGGCCGGGTCAGCTAGTAAAATATACCGCGGGTATCACCGCAGGCGATGCGATGATATCAACGCGACGACAGAAAAGAGTATTCCAATAAACAATTCGACTACAATGTGTTTTATTTTTCTCATTTAGTTTAACTGGAAGTAAAATAGGACTTCACTTCTCAACGTCACTTGTCAATATTAAAAAGTATACATACAATTTCAGATTGATTATTAAGAGCTGGCATTTTAACACATTTACACGATGCGCTTGTGTACAAAATCAAAGTTGTTCGTTTTCATTTTCTGATGTCAGCTACACGACCAATAAGTCGGTGTCATCAAACCTTATGACTTAGTCACACGCATTAAAAACATGTTATATTAGTCAAATTGCATTAGTGTCAGTACTGTGAACGTGCCAGCTGATTGAGCTATTATCTTTGCCTACCCTTCTGGGAGACAGGTGTAAAGCTACGTATTTATGTTCTCCAGCATAACCTGCTTACTCAAACAAGAATTGAAACTTAACCTTTTCACCGCCGTTGTCTTATAAATCTGTCACATTATAGTCGGCGTCAGCTAAGAAGCAAATTCTGACAGGTCGATTGACATGCGTAGCCTAGACTGATAGTGTTGTACAATATTGGAAAGAATCGACTTATTTTAGAATCGATTTGTGAGTGATGTTTTGGTACCAACAATTATAGTCTTCATAAATGTTTTATTAGCAACAGACAATGCACTCAACGAGACGGTTTCGACAAGATGAAATCTATTTGTTAGACGTTCATAATACGGTCTGCAGAGCTTATTATATTTATTTTACATATAATTGAATAATCGAAACGTTGTTCATGAATGCTTCGATTCATGAATTCAGGGCAGAATTCAAAATCCTGCAAACAAAAATCCTGCAGCAAACGAAATTTAAAATTGTTCATCTTACTGGTTAGTTACATATCGTTAACTAGTTTTACAATGAAATCATTTGTATCTAACAAACAATCGAAAACATACTTCTGAACGTCATTGTTACATTGTTCTTTCTAAATGAGGTCGACATAACAAGCTCACAGTAGGCAGCCAACAGTTTGCATTGCAATTAATCTGAAATACAGTACTATTACCCAATACAAATGTATATTGGCCGTACCTACATTTGAATAGGTACCATACGTAAGCGTACGCCTTACTTAGCGTCATTCTGTGAAGTCAAATATCAGGTGTATCTAGTGCAATGAAGTATAATTTTAAAGAAAAAAGATCCGACTTCAACTAGTACTAATTATCCGCCCAAAAAGTTCCCCTCCATTTATCGGGTTTGGCATTATCAAACCCCGATTTCCTTATCATGGGAATACTTTGGAAATATATTCTCCCAACAAAAAAAACTTAAAATCGGTTCATAAACGATGAAGTTATTAGCAAACAAAATATAAAAAACATGGTTAAAATTGAGGAAGGCTCCTTTTTTCATTCATTTTAATTGTGATTAAGGGTCATAATAAAGATGTGAAAGCAGCAATATTAGTAAACAAATGTACCAATCTTAACCTAATCTCACGAGTCACTTAATACAATGGACTAAGAACGACGCGCGTGTACGGATTTTAGGCTCTATTCCTGTGACTCTAAGCGATTCAAGGAAGAAGTAACATAATATAAATACTCTATAATCGTCTTTTATGTTTTGTACCGAGCGGGTTTGCTTGTTTGAATCTAGCGCCCTGGGTTTTGTGTCATTTGGCGTGTTCCTAGGAGCGCTGTGTTCGGGAGGCTACCTCGGATGAATCAGACTTTTAAGTAAGCGTACATGTACAGATAAATGAAGAAACACTGCTTTTATATTATGATATGAAAGCAATTAGGAACTTTTGTTCATTTAGAGTGGAACAACCAGAAAGCCTCACAAAATTGTTTTAAAGATGTAAAGTTAAAGAAATACTTAATCTAGTAGTTTCATAGTAAAATGCATGTCCTTATGAGTTAGTGTGACTATGGCATAGTGAATTAATTAATTTTAAAAACTAACGGATTTAGTGAACTTCTTTCCGTCATAGAATCAAATAGCATGTAAAAGTGCAATAATTATAAACTTAAAACTACAATAAAAAGCATAAACAAATAAATATTTGAATTTATACGTGTTTTTTTCTTGCGTTACTTATTTTTTAAGGTAAGAACAGAAACCAAAGAAACTACGTGATTTTAAATTATGCCTAATAAACGAATAGGTATATATATTTATCACTATATAGAGTTCACCTTGGGTTATATTAACTTGCTTGTTTGGTCCCTCATAGTTAAGGTATACATACTATTTAACGAAATAATTTAGCAACAGTAACACTGGTATATTGCATCAATAATGAATAAAAATCACAACAATAGTATATAGCAAATACATAAATGTCCACAAGGTGTCGCTAAGCACAGCCATTATATTATTTAATCACCAGTAGGAATAGCACATATATTATATTATTATCACTATAATTATGTATAAGGAACGTTTTGTATTGGCTTATGTCCGGTTGCAATATCAATAAAGTATTGAAAAATAAAAATGCTACTACAGTATTGAGACGGCAAAAGAAAAAATAATTCTGTCTAGTCGTTATACAAATGGCCATTTCAATTTTTACAATTATATTATTACGACAGATGTCAAGTTGAGACTTTAATACCACCGAATAGGGTATATTTTAAACGAAACAACACACAAAACAATATTACTGAGACTAGATCAAAGAGTTTTTCTGACAGTTTCAAATATGTTTTAAGTAGTTCCAAGACAACTCACGGGTGGCGCTAATCGGACGCGGAGCGCTAAATTGAAATAATCTCAAGGAAAATCCCATTTTAGAATTGACAACAGAAAACAAAACTATGAAATGACAACCTTGTAACCAAACAACTCTAGTTAGTGCCATCTATGGAACATTTCTTAGAACTGCAATAAGTCAGCTGTCAGAAAATCTCCCATTCTTCACAGTTTCTCAGTTCAAATGGAGTAGGTACTTAAAAAAATGTGGTTCTATGGATTCTAAATCAGATGACATTAATATAGTTAGCGGTAAAATATCTTACTTTCGCACATTCGTAGAAAGATTCCTCAAAAATATTTCAAAGTATGAAATTACAATGAACATTTCTTTATGTTGCCGGAATATTGATGTTGCATTTATTGGCACTGGACATGAATAATAATATTAATAGTTTTTTTTAAAAACAACCGATTCAGAGATGTAAATATTTATTAAACAAGGAATTGTGAATAGGAACTAAGTAGTCTGCTAGAGGTTAGCTGCTTAATAATAATAGCGTACAAAATGTTATATAGTTTCTTTACAATAAAGGAGTAATTATATATTAACTAAATCTTATAAGTCTATGTCATACGTATTGTGCTGTAACAAAACATATCAAAAGAGATTGGCAGATTTTTATTGTTATTTTCATCAAAATAACCACGACACAAACTCTACCTAGTCATAAATCTACCGTGATTTAGGTATTGACAAACTGAAGCGAGCGGAACGCAATAAGTACTTAAAGTACCATTTGATTTAAACTTTTTTTGTGATCGTCTTTTTTTGTGAAAAACACAATATTAATTCATTTTTAGCAGTACAGGCGTGATTATGGATTATCATCGTACCAATCTCCTTTTGGAATACGTATTTTTTTCCCTGGAAATACGGGCAATGGAATGGGTCTCACTATTACCATCGAAAATAGTAATATCTACATCCTACTACGGTCTTTAAAAAAAAAAAAGATTGTTCAGAGCCGCTGTGAATGGTAATACTCCTCAGACCTAACACAACAAGACTTGTATGCCGCGTAGCACACCAAAATGTATGGAAAATTACTAAGTACTTCTTCTTCTTACTCTTTCACTCCTGCATCTTTTTAATATTGTTGTCTTGTTTTATTCTGTGCTTCAGTTTTGGATCGCAAGTCTAATAGCATTTGGTCTGAGTAATATAGAGACTTCAGATTGACTAGACATGCGATTCTAAACTGTCAGAAAGTGACAGAGTGAGAGACAACATCTTCTGTCCCTTACTGACTGCCAGGATCCAAACTGTCAAATTATTAATAAAAGTTACAGGATCCAGAAGTACATACATAATTTCCCATACAATTAGTGGAAACCAGACAGAATGGAGGTGGTGCGCGGCTTGCGAGTCAAGTTGTGTTTGGTCCGAGACTGCGACGCTATGTTAGAAAATTCTAGTCTCAGTATTGGCGTTTGACGTTCCTTATGTCAATAGTTACAAGGACACAGATTTGAAACAAACGTGCAGCCTCAATACTACATCATTGCAATGGCTAATGAGAGACCCACCACAGTAATCGATCGCACAAAATGTTACGTAGGTAGCGTAAAATAATGGCACAATATAAATGGTACTTTACTAAATAAAGAAAATACAGTCCTACAAGGATCTTTTCGCGCGCGAGGGCTGAATAAATGCGATTTTTTTGCCACCGCTGTATTGTTTCGTTTGTCTAAGACAAAGCAACTGTTTATGCTTGTATTGTGATAATATTAACCATCAAAACTGGATAGGTTTAAATCGGGTGCCAAACTTTTTATCCACGCGCCAAAAGATCATTGCAACTCTCACACAGTAACAATATAATATCAAAATCAATTATAATAAGAATACAAGGTGTGCAGCAGTGGACGCCAGTGGGCTGACATGATGGATACATATAGTTCATTAGTTTTTAATATATACTTCACAGCACGTTTAGTATTTCCGTCTCACACGTTTACGTCACCAGAGAAGAATGTAAGTACAAAACGACAGCCTGTCAAGTATATATTGTAAACGCTAACGAAGTATAAAACAACATCCTACACATGACAATATGCAGTTACGAGTTGTGTTTGTCGTGTTTACCTTGTTGCATGGCGTCTAGTTTGAGCCGGTCGCGCAGCAGATGGTGGCCGACGGCGTGCAGTGCGCACGCGCACAGCGAGAACACGCCGAACCAGCGGAACGTGTCCCAGCCGCCGTACGACTCGTACATGATGCCGCCAATGAAGCTGCCCAGG
>SJJU01008307.1:0-11066 GCA_012932125.1 Conopomorpha cramerella
TATATCTTTTAGTATGTAACGGTGTACATGACTGTACTCCTTCAATGTACTCCTAAAGATGTATTCTGTTTCTTCTTTAAAATAAAGGCAGTCTGATTTGTATCATTCCCAACGGCGCACCCGCACACCCGCATTCTTGCCATAGTAAAAGTTGTTCATAATTACGAGCTTAACATCGTTTCTAAGACCATTGCTCGGCGTCCTTTTACACTCCGTATTAATTGTTTATACCGGGTATCACGGCACGAAATTAACCATAGCATAGGTAAGCATTCAGCTGGACAAGTATGCGTTGGTGAGGCTTACCTTCGTTGTTTACTCGACGTTTCGAAACTGTTACATGTACGCATACATTTAAACGCAAAATGTTTCTGCTCCTATTGGTCAAACAAAGTCTTCATTCAGCCTGATCGATCTAAACTCAGTCTCACTACCTAGCCTTTTTCTTTTTTCACCTTTTCTATTACTTTTTTAATCAGTTTTTTTTCTTCTGTTAAACCAGTCTTCTGTATCCACTCATTGTGTTGCTGTCTTAATTATGTTTCTCTCTATATTATGTATGTATATGTACACATGTAGGTTTATTGTTATTATTCAGTTCAGTTTCAGTTCTATACAACTACTTATTTGTTAAACTGTTTATGTAAGTCGTTTACGTTTTATAACTAGGAGTTGATGTGTGGCTTCTCTCTCTAACGGGTATCGGCGGAACACCAGCGCTGCAGGTAACTGTGGCATTATGCTGAGTCGAGACCCTTTTGCTGGCTTGAGATCTGGCACACGCTCAGTAGGGACTGCTCAGTGCGAGTTGGTACACTTTTGATTGCCTTGTCCTATTCTTATGTGTGTATTATTGATTGTTTTTACTATTATTTCTTCTATTATTATTATTTTTCTCATGTGTGTTAGCTCTTAAGTTGGTAAATAAACATAAACATAAACATGTGACGTGGCCTAAAGCTAACTGAAGTGCTCAATAATGCCTTTAGGATTCCCGAGTATTTTGAAAAATAGAAAACATTATGAACTATGGTATTTCTAAAAAAATTGAGGAAGTAGAAGCTAAAATACAGATTGAAGAATTAGCTCAAATCTCATTAACTTTATTTTATACTATGTTGTATTAATTAATGAATATACTCTTTATTACTGTACATTACAAATGTAAAACTTTTACAATGGAAAAAAATATAGGTAACCTAATTTAAAGATAATATGACTGTGTTCTTAGCGACTTTCTTCTTGTTTCATATTGTAATATACATATGTAATTATGCATTACCTAATTACATTTTTTTTATTTACGTTATTTAAAAAAAATCTGAGTTCCCGATATAAAAATACATTTTCCATCCTTATGCACGGATACGCAGGAATGACAAACTTAACGCAGATCGAAAAAATACAGTCGTACAATATTTTTTTATCATATTTTCATAAAATATGCAGTAAAACAACACGCAACAAAAAGAAATGTCGTCAATTATGAAATTTTAATTTCATATCGCTTTCCAACTGTCTGTCCTCGTTGAAAACTTAACTTAATTCAAAAGGAAACCATATCAGAAGTTTGGTCCAACTTCAATTGCTTTGTACACAGGCAATTTCTTAACTTGGCAATTGTTGTGCTGGGACCTCCCCAGCAAGAACGGGGTGATTCCCGTCTCTTTTATTGCAATTACCTACCTACTATAGTCTCATACAATTGTTCGGTCTTTAAGCTCTAGGGTAAAGGGCTACAATGAAGAGAGAATGAGAATTTTATACTAGAATTTACTTTCATTTATGTTTAATTATATTATTTTCAATAAGATAAAATAATGATGAAAATGATGATGTAAACCAATCATTCTTGACTCGTGATCACGACGCATGCAACTGCGTCGAAACGTCGAGTAAAATAACAAAGGTAATCTCGAGCTTGTCTTTGATTATATTCGCGCCGATATACCCGGTGAACAATATTGAATAATGCAATTTATTTAACAATGTATGAAATATGTTTTTCGGGTCAAATCTTGCAAACTCAATTTTACTGTTACTCAATTTTATTCACAGCTTGTGAATGGATTTTACTTAATATCTTCAACCGATAGAAATTGTGACAGATTGATTGACATGATTAACTGTCTGACGTTTTTCTAAATCCAACATGGCGTTCATTTGCAAGATGTCGGACTAATTATTTTTAAGCATCCTTACAATAAATATCAAATGAAGCGGCTTGCTAAAAATATCTCGAGAAATAAAGTGACGTCTCTCTAAATCCAATACGGCGGACATTTCGCCCGTTGAAAAAAAAAAACTTTTTTAAAAGCTTTTGTGCTTTTAATTTACTTTATGACAATTTCTTGTTCCAGACATATCTCGTAGGTCACTTTAAGCTTGACAGTTGGAATATAGATGGACAAATAGTCAGGGTATCGGTGATAGGAGGTCAGCAAAGAATCTCTGTTTTGTTCCCTGGATATCATGTAGGTCAACTTTTACGTCTTGTATTGGATGAAATACATTCCAGACCATCACTTTATAAATAATACATCTTTTTGTTTGAAAGCTAGTACACTCCATTTATACTTGTTCATTTCCGACAATACCACAAATCTGTAAAATTTCACTGTTTAAAGTAGGACCTTTTTTCTTGAAAGGTATTTTGATATATTCATAATTATCATTATCAGCCTCATGACGTCCATTGCTGGATGAAGGTCCACCAATGATTTCAGTGATTATCTGGGGAGAAATGCCAATAATCGCCACGTTTGGCAGGTGGGTTGGCGATCGCAGTGGTGTTGTGATTTAACTCACAGAGAGCGCTGCTGTCCGTCCTATGGAGAGTTTCCTCGGTCGCCTCTTACAACACCCACGACGGGAAAAGTTGAGTTGGGTTTGTGATACGTGTGGTTGTGTTGGTTTCTCTTTAATTTTAATATATTGAGGTGGTTCAATTGTTTAATGAGAATTAAATGTTTAAAACGGGTATTATAGCGCGAAGATTAATCAAAGATAAGCATTCAGCAGTCAGCTCGCGACCACGACACATGTAACTGTGTCGAAACGTCGGCAAACAACGAAGGTAAGCTGAATGCTTATCTTTGGTTAATCTTCGCGCTATAATACCCGTTTTAAACATTTAATATCATGTCAGTGCACGTTTCCTTAAAAAATGATATAATGAGAATGATGTTAGTTCGAAACAAACACGCACTCTTTTGTTGATAATCCAATTCTGCCATGTATTTATTTTAGAGCTTCCATATACCTATCAACAATAATTCTTTTGATGTCGAATTGAAAAAAATAACCGGTTTATTTTTGTAATAAAGCAGCTGCGTGCGCTTTGTATCAGATTGAAATGAAAAAAGTGTACAAAGAGGAAGCTGTGAATGGATTTCGAAGAGGAAAAAGTCGATTGTGGTGAAATTTATGGCGACATAATTTTTTTTATGGGCGCAGTAAGTTCGTTGTTATGTTACTACATTATGTAAAACAAATTCAGTTCCGCTGTCTGTCCCTGTGTATGTTTATATCTTTACGTGAATAAGGTAGTAGAAAATCACCACAGGTCTGGCAAATTTTACAATTCCTTTTGGACGTAAATGTCAATTCTCAATATTTACAACCTGACTAAACATTGGACGAACGTTCAAATATTAGAAAATTATTACATTACACCATAATCACACTTTCCACATTTATAAATCTAAAATAATATATGTTTGTTGAAGTTCTCTTCCTCTCAGAAACTCTTCCTTATTTTTTTTAAATCAGTTCAAAACGAACATTTATTGGTTTTATTTTAAAAGTAAACATTTTATTTATTGTTTTTTTTAATTAGCTGCAAGTGCAAACCACAAAAGTATTCATATTTTTTTCTTTAAAGTTATGTAAAACTTCGCAATGCTATATAACTAATAACTAGTTATTGCAACATAAAATGTTGCAATAACTAGTAGAATTACGAAAATGTTTTGACAAGGTCGTCTACGAAATTATGAATAACTTTTTAAATCGACTGGCAATAGATAATGTGTTATTTTTTTTAAAACATGGCGGATCAAGCTTTAAAAATATTGTAGCAAATGCTCAATATTTGAAAGTAAAAAGTAAGTAAACAGTTTTGTTTGCGAAATATTTTGCGCGTCAATCGGCTATGGAAGATTTCGTTGAGGAAAAATTACTGTGTGCATAAGGAAAGTGCATAGTTATGGCTGTGTTATAGATGAGTATCTGTTTGCATATAGGCACTGTGTAGTGGTTTGTATGCGTCGACTTGGATACTGGAATGTTCTTTAGGCCTCTCGAATGTTCGATGCACTTCTTCGGCATTAATAATATTAACAACTTTTAATATGGCGACAATGCGGGGAAATGAAAAAATAATTGTTTTTCGTCTGCATAGAAAATGTAGTTTCCGGAGTGCAATTTTTTGTATGGCGATGAAAAACATTTTTCATAAACGGGAGTGAAACCACGCGGTACGGCTAGTATTACAAGACAATAATACTATACTGAGTGTAAAAGGACCACGAGCAATAGAAACGTTGTTGGGTTCGTCAATATGAACAACTTTTACTATGGCGACAATGAGGGGAAATAAAAAAAATCGTTATAGACAGTTTTCTGCGTCGGAACATCGTTTAAGACCTTTGCTCGGAGTCCTTTTACACTCTGTATGACTTTCTTTTTCGCTATTTTATTGTCTTTAAATAGTTATTGTTTTTTTACTCAGTGACCTATCCTCGATTGCGAGATAATTTAAAAAGTTTCTGGTCCAATTGGTCGCATTCTTGCTAAAGCAAATCCCCACGGTTCAGCAAGCGTATTTAACCCAACGTGACAGGGTTATAGGGTCCACACACCTTGTGGTGAGCGGATTTCATCACGATGTTGTCCTTCACCGTGCAAGCGTTGCGTTGTGTACATAGGCTCTGACAAAGAGTCCCATTGGTACACGTCCAGTAGCCGTACTTGAACCCGCGACCGCCCGGATACAAGTCAAGGATCCGACCAACTAGACCAGAGACGCTCTAAAGATAGTCTCATTAAATTCCTCTGTTCATGAGTTGTAACCGAACTGACAGACTGACAGTTTAATACAGAGCTATCTGAGAAGTTATTATAGTAAAAATAACATTAATTCAGTTCACAACGCGTAGGCGAGCACGTGTATCCAATCAGTTCCGTTATATTTCAATTACTTGCGCTTAAGTGTACTGAATACTGAAGCATTAAACATAGATTTTATTGCGTGCTGCATAAAGGTCAAAATGCATCGGTGACTCGCGCAAAGTAATGACCTACGGGTACTGAGGAATGTCGCATGAACAGGACCCACGCAGTCTTATTATCTATATGATCATTAGATAGTATAAAACAAATTCGCCTCCCGTTGTCTATCCCTATGTGTGCTTAGATCTTTGAAACTACGCAAAGGATTTTGGTGCGGTTTTCACGAAGCTAAATTTGTCCGAAAATGTATACGGGATCGAAAAAAAAAATCGTAAGTAACAAGCTATACCGCGTGATGTAAGTAACACCACGCGGTATAGCTAGTATTGAATGAACACTATGCTGTACTGTTACGTGCCAAGCCAGCAACGAACAACGTGAAAGTTGACGCTCCCCCTAAAAGTTCCCTTGCAGGTTGTTGATAAGTTAGTCAGACGGGAGGTGACTTATACTCAAAAATACCCCTATTTTGACAGGGCGCCTCCGGTAAATAACGTCAGTTCGCTAACAGCATTAAAATAGTTTACAGTCGGGAAAATTACAGTAAGAATGATAAAAAAGGCAAAGCAAATGCCTACGGTTCACCAAGCGTATTTAACCCAACGTGACAGGGGGTGAGCCCATCGCCGTTAAAGGGTTCACACACTGCGTGGTGTGCGGGTTTCATCACGATGTTGTCCTTCATCGTACGAGCGTTGCATT
The DNA here is from genome assembly GCA_012932125.1 of Conopomorpha cramerella. Taxonomy (NCBI): domain Eukaryota; kingdom Metazoa; phylum Arthropoda; class Insecta; order Lepidoptera; family Gracillariidae; genus Conopomorpha; species Conopomorpha cramerella. The sequence goes on from SJJU01008307.1 coordinate 5,935, forward strand.
GCGTACATAGGCTCTGAAAAAGAGTCCCATTCCATGTCAGACGTGTACCACGTCCAGTAGCCGGACTCGAACCCGGACCTCCCGGTTACAAGTCAAGTATCCGACCAACTGGACCACAGACGCTATATTGGATCACAGACGCAGTAAGAATATTTAAATATGATTTTATGGTATTTTTTTCGCAGTGAACAAAGGCATTGATCACCATCATTCCTGATGTTAAGCAGCGATGTGGTATACGATGGAGCACATTTGTTCTTTATGTACCTATTTACCCCAGTGACTTGTCTATCGTAGACCACATCGCTGCCTTACATCAGACAGGATGGTGGTCTAACGCTTGTTTCATTGCGTTAAAAAAAGGGAACACAGATTCCGGCAAGTTATATAAAACATACATATCATCCTGACGGTTCGCACTTTGAAAGTAGACACAAAACGTTTGATTCTTGATTGATACAGTAGGTTGAAACTGCACGTTTATTTACTGACTAAAAAAACACCGAAGACATACTAAATTCGTCCGTATTTATTTTTTCAACTCAATTAACTGAAACAATTCACGTATAGATAAGATAAGTAAAAATAATTAAGATAGCTCACGACAGGTTTCGCAAATGAAGGACTCGATAGTAAGAAATATAGTATCAGTGGTAGGCCGTGTGGTGATAGCGAATAGAATACATGTGTCACCGCCCCATTCTAACTTTTTCCGGCGTGGGGGTTGTAGATTAGCTCTCTGTCTCCCCCCCCCTCCCCCCAATGATCATGGGAATCATTGAGGGAAGCCCGTGCACGTCATGGGGCTGATGATGATAGTATTACCATGGTTATTCTCAGTGGTAATAATGAGACCTGGTTTTTGTAACTCCTTTTGAAGTTAGTTTTATTTTCCTTAATGAATTACTTTTTTCAGTTTTAAGAAAAAATTACCGAAATCAAGCAGTAAAATATTAAAAATTGTTTTCTCGTGGACGCCACTGTCGGAAGTGAACCAAATCTAAATGGGACCGAACGGAAAGGACCAGCTGGTTCTTTTTAAAATAAAAAAATAATCACCAAAAGGAAAACCCCTTTCGGCCACTTTAACAACTGGGTTTTCATAACTGGTTAAGAAAAGACACTACTAAGTGTGTTTTCACAACCGGTTATGAAAAAAACGAATAAGTGCTTTTTCACAACTGTCAATCAAATATTATACCATTTTTACACTGTACACTAAGCTGCATCCATAATGAAGGTTCTATGTGGGACTACTAGTTTGAAACCGTACTTAAATAGTGTGCACTGCATGTTCGTCGACTGTGGCCGTGTCACCTGCAATCTGCAGTACTTTATGTGAGATGGTCTACTCGAAGGCAGAAGCCTGATTCTCTTTAAGTTAATTATTAACTGAAACATTTTTTTGTAATAGCTGTTCTCAACAACTAGCTGTCCCGGCAAACATTTATTTTCCCGTTGGAGGATTTGTACCCCGTGTATTAGAAAAAATGCACCTTTTAAGCCTTCACTGGACTTCCACGTGTAAGAGAAAAATTACTCAAATCAGTCCAACCGTTCTCGAGGTTTAGCGAGACTAACGAATCAATTCTTTTTTTTTATCGTTAAGAACAAGCGTTTTACCGCCATCCTGCCTGATGTTAAGCAGCAATGTGGTCTACGATGGAGCACACTTGTTCCTTAGGTACCTATTCACCCGCGACTTGAAGACTTTATTTATATAATAGACGATAAATATTGTAATGAATACTGTTACTATTCCATTGATGTAGTAAGGTACCTTTTTGGTTACCTCACGATGCTTTCTTTGATATATATGCAATATGCCACCCCACTGCTGAACTTAGGCCTCCACCAACGCGTGATACGACGACTCGCCAATTGTGGCCCGCCGTCTTAAACAAATCGTTGGGTCAGTTTGAAAGATGGATAAAAAACAGGCTGTCAAGTATTTTCCAAGTGCTAATGTACTACATTCGATACTAAAATATAGTTACAAAAATATAACAATACCTATACAGAACTCGAACCAACAAGATTTGATTCCTAGTTGTGTTTCTCGACAACTAGTCACTTCCGCTATGTAATAAAAACTGCCGGTATTTTTAATCCGTACCAATGTTTCATGGTAATTCTCTTATTCGCTATAAAATTACAGTAAATTACTACTTTATATCATACTATTTTTTAAAGAAATGGCTCTCAGTCGTTTATTTATATAAATACTTATTTTATTTATTCACTTTGGAATGGGTTATTAATGTGCTTTTATTTAATGTTTACATTCGCTTCATATTACATTTCTCTCGTTGCTGATTTTTCATTATTTTTATGTATAATGCATAAATAAGAAGTGAACTGCGCGGTTGAGCCGTAATTTCACTTTGAATATAATTTTTATTTATAAACCTTTACATAAACAAGAAATGTGTGTTACTATTGGACGTGGATTCGTGGATCCGGACCTCGCGGATTCATTCGCGTAGTTTTAGTATTTCATACAAACTAGGGTATTTAGTGACGTGTCCCACAGTATAGGGATAAAAATGTCCTTTCTTAGGCTCTAAACAATTTGTAAACCAAATTTCATTTAAATCGGTTCAGTGATATTACAAGTATAGATTTTATTTGGGGTGTTAGACAGTTGGCTTACTAACACGTCTAAAAAAAGGTCTTATAAAGTAGAGTTGGAACATAGTGTGTTACACAATGATTACTGGAGCGATTATCTGCCTATCGTAATACAAATTGTTTTACTACCGTATTGAGGTGTCTTGTTCTGAAAATCCAAGTGATCCGACTGAGAACCAAAGTCCGTTGACTTTATTACTGTAAAAATATGATAATATTTACAACAACAATAAAATGTTGCTGTCGTTTAAATTACACACTGAGTCTCGAATTTTAGTGACTCTAGGACACATACATACATACACTTCACGCCTGTTTCTCAGAGGGATAGGCAGATAATACCCCCGTATGTATGCATGTATCTAGGACTACGCGAGGTAAAATGCTACGAGCGTCTACGTCGTAGACGTGTCGTCGTAGCGTCGTAGCATTTCTATAATCCTTTCTAACTTTATTTATAAACATTGTCATACAACTCTAAGTAAATAATAAATCTAATTAGTACTTCCCTTGAACCAACTCCGTGACACAACTGTTTTTTTACAACAAACAACAACAAATTTATTGTACTGACTAAGTAAGGTTACGATTTTAACCAGCCGAGTCAGCTTAATATACAATTCTGTTGTAATTTAACTTAACCTAACCCACTTTTCTGATTGGAAACTATAATTAGCATTAACTTATATTGTAGCTAGTTGTGTCATCGAGTAATGCCATGAGGAACGAAAACGTATACTACGTATATTCGCATAGTTAGAACAAAAAGGACCCAATACGAAACATGCCGATTTTGTAATTTAAGTTTTGTATATTTTATGTTAAGGTTCAATTTCATAAAATTACACATTTGGGTATGCTATGGAAATACATACATATACATACACTTCACGCCTGTCTCCGAGAGCGGTAGGCAGATACTACAGATCTCCATTTGTCACGGTCCTGACCTACCCCTTTCGCTTCATCTACATTCATACATACATACATTTCATACATTACCTCCGGTTTCGAGTACTTTTCACGCCACCTTCCGCCAGGACATCACCAATCTGGTCGATGTATGTCCTTCTGGGGCGACCTCTACTCACCCAGCCCATTACATCAACCATATAAATATCTTTCGTCGTTATTGATAACCTATTGTTTTGTGTTACGTTCTGGCAAACTTTGAACTTTGTACGGTCGCTCTCTCAGTTTTGATGACACTTGTGTCACAAAAACATCAATAATTTACAGTTAATATGAAGTGACAAATAAAAAAAATACATTCATGCTCAGACCAAAAACAACTATAAAGACCTGCGATCTGAAACTGACGTTTAGAATAAAACGAGACAACGATATGGACGACATACGGGAGTGAAAGAGTAAGAGAATATATCTTCTTTCCCTTATTGGGTAGCAGGGTATTTTTGGATCCAAACTGTCAAATTAATAGTAATCGCCATTGTCGACCGGTGAAAACGACAACCTCACTCTCATACGTCAAACCATTGACATGATTGACGTCGGAAGTCTCTTTCTTTCGGCAAACGACAGATTTGTATCGTCGATTCTCTCTGCCCTACGCTCCGTTTTACAGAACGATAAAATGTCAAAGTGCATCGTTACAGTTTGGATATAAAAGTACATAGGACATCCATATATTTTGATTAAAGGTGGATTGAACTTGCAAGCCGCGTAGGTCATGTGAGTCAAATCAGTTCGTGTGAGTTTTAAACTTACGGTGGTAGGTCAGATGCTAAACTGCCTTATCATCATCATCAGCACATATTTGTCCACGGCTTATCCGTAGGTACTAATACCATAAATAAGTCGATTAAAATATGAAACAGACGCTCTAATTGAAGTACCCACATCAAAAGTGTCTATGGATCAAGTACCTACATTTTAGAAGATTTCAATCAAGAATATATTTTACAAAAACTGAATTCATTAATAATATTCAAAATGTGGTGATGAGTCATTGACACAGGCATGGGAAATTAGGTAGGAGACCAATCCAGAAGATTAGATTTTTAGAGCTAAATATGTTCTTGATCCCTAGACACTTTTGATGTGTGTATATACATAGTAATATTTGCCGGGTCAGCTGGTATAATCATTTTTTAAGGAAACGCACGCTGACATGATATTAAATGTTTAAAACGGGTATTATAGCGCGAAGATTAACCAAAAATAAGCATTCAGCTTACCTTCGTTGTTTGCCCGACGTTTCGACACAATGCTTATCTTTGGTTAATCTTCGCGCTATAATACCCGTTTTAAACATTTAATATCAGCTGGTATATTTTTACACAATATTTTAGCTTCAGTACAACAAATTTACGCAACGCAACGCTCGTACGGTGAAGGACAACATCGTGATGAAACCCGCACACCACAAGGTGTGTGAACCCTATAACGGCGATGGGCTCACCCCTGTCACGTTGGGTTAAATACGCTTGGTGAACCGTGGGTATTTGCTTTAGCAAGTGCCTCTGCCTACCCCTCTTTTG
>SJJU01008308.1:0-15490 GCA_012932125.1 Conopomorpha cramerella
ACGATCGGCCCAAAGTTTCGCCCGTATGCCCTTCAGGCAGGCAGGGCATGGGATGGAGGAGGGTCGATGCTGTCGGGGATAGATCTCTTCCGATCTGGGCGACAAGAGTTCCCCGCTCGGAAGATCAAGCAGGGCATTCGGCCAGTGTGTGCTGGGCGTCGTGGATGGGGTCCCCCAAGATTAGGTCGCGCAATGCGGCCTAGTAAGTGACCAAGTACAATAAAAAAAAAATATATTAATAGCCTATATACCAATTTAAGTATCTTCAGGTACTTTGTACTTATCAGAATATGTCTAACAACTCTACCTTATTGATGCTGTTGCGACACATGAAGTGCCATCAAAAAACATACTTTTACACTTTCTTAGCCAACTGTAGATACACCTGCAACCCCAGCAAGCACGTCAAGAAAATACGCACTGTGATTGGCTGCTATGTCACACATCGTGCGACTTAACTTGTTTCAACCAATCGCAGTGTCTGATATGTCTTGTCATGTCTTCCTTGGAGCTTTGCTAGGGGCTGTTCACACAAATTTTATATATTTTTACTTATTTTTTACTATTTGATTATTTTTTCTCCTGTTCCGTTTCATTGTTTTGTTTTTTTCTTTCTTTTTTTAGTGTGTTAGTTCTTATGTTAGTGAATAAATATATCGATGGTCCCAATTAAAAATGTCGGTAGTGCAATTTTAGAAATATGTACTTTTCTACACAGTTAGATTGGCGATATTAAGATCTATAAACTTAATACGTATTTTACATCACGTAAAGATAACAAAGATTATAAGCTGTTGTAAATTTGAAGTACATACTTCCATAAGTAGGTTAGTTTTAATGTCAAAAACTAAGTTCTATCTTCTCTCCTGAACGTGTTCCGTTTTGTAGATCCGACTTTCTTAATTGGGACCATCGATATACATACATACATACAATTTATCTACCATCATATAATTTATATTAGCAGTGAATGAATTGAGTCTGAAGAATATGCGTATGGTTTATTCCAGGTGAAGTTGGTGGTGGTGGGAGATGGTGGGGTGGGGAAGAGCGCTCTCACCATCCAGTTCTTTCAAAAGCTGTTTGTGACAGACTATGACCCCACCATTGAGGACTCCTACATCCAGCACACGGAGGTGGATGGCCAATGGTGCATACTTGATGGTGTGTGATTATTTTTATAAAGAAAATAATAAACTGTACATCAAAATTACTAACTTGCACACTTAAAAATCCAAAGTTATCATCAGAATGGCAATTAGAAGAGCAAGTCAGTATTTTGGTTAGGTTAGGTTAGACTTTTTTGATGCACGTTTAAATACTATCCTTTTTATAATGTTTGTTTATGTGTGTGCATGCTTAAAATCTGTAATCTCTAATGGTATAGATAGAATTCGGAGATATCACTCATAGTTTCTTTGTTAATTTACATTTCTCACATATTCAAGAGTCTGTGGTCCAGTTGGTTGGATACATTACTTGTAACCGGGAGGTCGCGAGTTCGAGTCCGGCTACTGGACGTGTACCAATGGGACTCTTTTTCAGAGCCTAATGTACGCAACGCAATGCTCGCACGGTGAAGGACAACATCGTGATGAAACCCGCACACCACAAGGTGTGTGAACCCTATAACGGCGATGAGCTCACCACCTGTCACGTTGGGTTAAATACGCGCGCGTTAACCGTGGGCATTTGCTTTAGCAAGTGCCTCTGATTGTCCCGCTTTATGATTAAAAGGTGTGAAGTGAAGTATATTCAAACGTTTGTAAAAGAAAACATAGTAAATGCAAACATAAATCAACTTTTTTCGAGGGTACGCTAGGTGGCAGCACGTTTACATCGGATCCACATTAAAACAACGGGAACAATAGTTAATCCGTATAACTATCAGTGAAAACAATGATTAAGTGCCCCAAAACCACAAAAAACAAACTCACAAATAAATGTTATCTACTTAAGATCTGTTCAGAAAAACGAAGGGAAAAAACTAAATTAGTGAAGTGAATAAAATAATTTGTCTACTAGATGTGGCAAATGCAAAAGGAAAATCATGTCCGGTGGTTCAACCCGGGTGTGGTGTGTAGAGGCCTTTAAGCTGGGTACTGACCAACGTTACGCTCTGTAATATACACAGCAAGCATTTATGCAGTCAGTATGTAGTTATATGTCGATTTTATACACGCTATGTGCGTGAAATGTTCGATGCCAATGTTACATTATTTTTCACCAGCTGTGTCACGCGGTGTTACTCGCAACTGGAGCAGTTTATTAAGCATCTCATTCCTTGCCGCATCGTATAATCTGCATTCCCATAGCCACTGGTAAGCAGAGCCATCTTTGTGGTATTGCCAGTGTGAATAAATGTCCCGTCTCTCTGCCACAGTGCTGGACACGGCTGGTCAGGAGGAGTTCAGCGCGATGCGCGAGCAGTACATGCGCAAGGGCGACGGGTTCCTGATCGTGTACTCCGTCACCGACCCGCAGAGCTTCCGCAACGTGAGGCACTTCCACGCTCAGATACTGCGCGTCAAGGACAGGTATATTTTATTTTATTTTATTTTATTTTATTTTATTTTATTTTATTTTATTTTATTTTTATTTTATTTATTTTATTTATTCTTATTTAATTATTTTATTTATTTTATTTTATTTATTTTATTTTATTTTAGTTAATTTTTATTTTATTTATTTATTTTATTTTATTTTATTTATTTATTATTTATTTTATTTTTTTAATTTTATTTATTTTAATTTTAGTTTATTTTAAAAGGACAACCAACAAGGACATACTCAATACATGTATAAAATAGGCGACAAAAAAAAGTGTAGGTGCTGCCTTAATTATAGGTCGTCACAGCATGGTAAATAGCGTTACATTATCTAATAATCAAATTTCACAATTTCAAAGTTTCATCACAATTAATACTGCTAGAAACTAGTAAATGCATAGGCTTAGGTATAGGCTACCACGGCTAGGGCTATTTTTTGAATCAATAAGTTCCTAGCGTCTGTTGGTCGGATAGTTGACTTGTGACCGCGGAGGTCGCGGGTTCGAGTCCGACTACTGGGCGTGTACCAATGGGACTCTTTTCAGAGCCCATGTAAGCAACGCAACGCTTGTACGGTGAAGGGCAACATCGTGATGAAACGCGCACACAAGAAAGTGTGTGAACCCTGTAACGGCGATGGGCTCACCACCTGTCACGTCGGGTTAAATACGCGCGCGTGAACCGTGGGCATTTGCTTAAGCAAGTGCTTCTGTCTACCCCGCTTTGGGATTAAAAGGCGTGAAGTGTATTTATTTTTTTTTTTTATTTAATAAGTTAACTCAGTGCTCGGATGCCAACATACACACATCAAAAGTGTCTAGGCATCAAGTACCTACATTTTAGAAGATTGCAATCAAGAATAGTATTTTACAAAAAGTGAATTCATTCATAATTTATTCAAAATGTGGTGATAGATTTTTTTAAAGCCTAAAATGTTCTTGATCCCTAGGCACTTTTGATGTGTGTATTTGTTGACCCAATATCTAGGTTACTGTGTGACTATAAAAAATGTTAGCCGTGTGGTTGACGGCGAATAGAATACATGTGTCACCACCCCAGCCAAACTTTTCCCGCTATGGGGGTCGTAAGAGACGACCGAGGGAACCCTCCAGAGGACGGGCAGCAGCGCTCTCTGTGAGTTAAACCACCACACCACTGCGATCGCCAACCCGCCTGCCCAGCGTGGCGATTATGGGCATTTACCTCCAAACAATGAGCACAAAAAGGCCACGGCCCCCAGTTCCCGGCGGCTCCGCTATTCCTGGTCACGGTGGCGACCACGGTAACGGCGGAGCAGGGGGTGCGAAGAATCTCCGGGTTATGGGAGGCCACCACAAACAACTGACCCTGGCGACGTACAACGGACGCACGCTACGGCTTGACTCGCATCTGGCGCAACTCGAGGTGGAACTTGGGAAAATTAGGTGGCACATATTGGGGCTAAGCGAAGTCCGAAGAGAGGGAGAGGACACCATTACCCTCAAATCGGGCCACCTAATGTACTTCCGCGAGGGAGACCAACAATCCCAAGGCGGCGTTGGGTTTCTTGTGAATAAGTCCCTGTGTAACAACGTTGTGGAAGTGTCTAGTGTGTCCAACAGGGTAGCATACCTTGTCATAAAACTTACCGAGAGGTATAGTCTCAAAGTGGTACAAGTGTATGCACCGACCTCGACACACCCGGACGATGAGGTGGAGAACCTGTTCGATGATATATCGAGGGCCCTCCACTCCACTACTAAGACGCATTACAGCGTTGTTATGGGGGACTTTAACGCTAAAGTGGGAGTACAGAATTGCAACGAATCGGCAGTAGGATCCCATGGATTTGGAACAAGGAATCATAGGGGGCAAATGCTAGTAAACTTCCTCGAACGAGAGGGGCTATTTCTGATGAACTCATGGTTTAAGAAAAAGCCCCAAAGGAAGTGGACCTGGCAAAGCCCCGATACTATGACTAAAAATGAGATCGATTTCATCATGACGAACAAAAAGCACATATTCAGAGACGTCTCTGTGATCAACAGGTTCAATACCGGTAGCGATCACCGACTAGTCAGAGGCTCTCTGAATATCAACCTTAAGGCTGAACGTGTCCGTCTGATGAAAGCCAGGCTCCAACCAACCATGCTCCAAACCATAATGGGATCCGAAGCTTTCCAGCTAAGTTTGGAGAACCGATTCGTTGCCGTGGAAACCACAGCAGACGTGAACAAGAACCTCGAAAATGTGACTCGGGTCCTCAGGGAAGAGGGTACGAGATTTTGTGAAATGCAGCGTAAGGGCAGTAAGTCAAAGCTTTCCGGGGAGACTTTACGGCTGATGAAGGAACGACGTGAAAATCCGCCCGTCACTTCGACCGCAAGGCGGGCTCTAAACCAAGAGATTAGTAAGCACGTGCGGCACGACCTCCGACGCTACAATACTCTTTCAATAGAAAGAGCGATTGAGCAGAATCGGGGGTCAAAAGTGTTCGTACAATCTCTTGGAAGAAGCCACCTTGCGAAATTGACCACAGCAAGTGGAGAAGTCGTCACTTCGAAGCCGTCAGTCCTTTCGGAGGTTGAAGACTTCTATGGCCGGTTGTACGCATCGCATGCATCTCGTCCTGATCCCGAAAATGGGGACTCTAGAGCCACATTGACACGCCACTTCACCGAAGACCTGCCAGAAGTCAGTACTGGCGAAATTGAGATCGCTCTTAGACAGCTCAAAAACGGAAAAGCTCCAGGAGAGGATGGCGTTACAACCGAACTATTAAAGGCTGGAGGTAAACCGATATTGAGGGAGCTCCAAAAGCTTTTTAACGCTGTCCTGTTCGAAGGAAGAACTCCGGAGGCGTGGAGTAGAAGTGTGGTCGTCCTGTTCTTCAAAAAGGGAGACAAAACCCTGTTGAAGAACTATCGACCCATTTCTCTTCTAAGCCACGTCTACAAGCTGTTCTCAAGAGTGATCACAAACCGTCTTGCGCGAAGACTCGACGAATTTCAACCTCCGGAGCAGGCTGGATTTCGGAGCGGTTATGGCACCATAGACCACATCCACACAGTGCGGCAGATCATAGAAAAAACTGAAGAATATAATCTGCCCCTGTGTCTAGCATTCGTGGACTATGAGAAGGCCTTTGACTCGGTTGAGATCTGGTCCGTTCTGGAGTCTCTGCAGCGTTGCCAAGTTGACTGGCGATACATCCAAGTGATAAGATGCCTCTACGAGGCTGCCACCATGTCCGTCCAAGTACAAAATCAGCAGACACGTCCCATACCATTGCATCGAGGAGTGAGACAAGGGGATGTTATTTCCCCGAAATTGTTCACAAATGCAATGGAGGATATGTTCAAGACGCTGCATTGGAAAGGACGTGGCATCAACATCAATGGCGAGCACATCTCTCACTTGCGATTTGCAGACGACATCGTCATCATGGCAGAAACGCTGCAGGACCTTCAACTGATGCTGAATGACCTAGCTGATTCTTCTCTACGGATCGGCCTACGGATGAACTTGGATAAAACCAAGGTCATGTTCAATGAACATGTTCTACCGGAACCGATTTCAGTACACGGCACCGTTCTCGAAGTTGTTCAAAAATATGTATACCTTGGGCAGACATTGCAGTTGGGTAGAAACAACTTCGAGGACGAGGTAAACAGAAGAATTCAGCTGGGTTGGGCAGCATTTGGGAAGTTACGTCGAGTATTAACATCAGCGATCCCACAGTGCCTGAAGACAAAAGTCTTCAATCAGTGTGTCCTACCTGTAATGACATACGGAGCTGAGACGTGGACACTGACGGCACGGCTGGTCCACAAGCTCAAAGTCGCACAGCGTGCTATGGAAAGGGCTATGCTCGGCGTTTCTCTGAAGGATCGAATCAGAAATGAAGTGATCCGACAGAGAACCAAAGTCATCGACATAGCTCATCGTTTTAGCAAGCTGAAGTGGCAGTGGGCCGGCCATATTTGCCGTAGAACCGATGACCGTTGGGGAAAACGAGTTCTCGAGTGGAGACCGCGTCTCGGCAAACGGAGTGTAGGACGCCCTCAGGCAAGGTGGACTGATGATATACGCAAGATGGCTGGCAGAAGCTGGATGCGAGAAGCCGAAAACAGATCACAGTGGCGTGCAATTGGAGAGGCCTATGTCCAGCAGTGGACAGGTATGGGCTGATGATGATGATGATAAAAAATGTTCATCTTAATTTAAAGTTAAATATTTGTTTTTCTTTTTTATGTACTTTTAGATTTGTTATTCTGTTTTAGTTGTAGATTTTTATAAATATTGTTAGTTATGCAATAATGTGTGTTGTAAGCATTATTTGCAAATAAATAAATAATTCTTGTAAGCATTGTTTCCTGTATCAGAAGACCGATATTTCGTATATAAAGTTACAATAATATACGAGTATAATGTACAGTGCAATAAAAACTGAAAGGAAATAATAATAAATTAACTCATTGTGTATGTATGTGATGCGTGAATGTAAGTGTGTTTAGTGTGTAAGTGTATGTTTGTGGGGGTTTGTGTGTGTGTGTGTGTGCATGGCTGTGTGTGTGTGTGTGTGTCTAAAAAATGGTCTGACACTGTGATATTTTCACATAATTAAGATTATATTGATGTATTTCAGGAAGAAATTCGTAGTTTTTGATGGATTATTTTAAAAAAAAATTAAAGTAGAGCTTTTTGAGGTCTATTATTAATAAAAGCCTACATTAATGCGGAGGGAAATGTATCAAACGGTCAGGGCTGATGTTTAGCGGTTGTTGCGCAGGGAGAGTTACCCGATGCTGATAGTGGCGAACAAGGCGGACCTGGTGTGGTCGCGCGGCGTGTCGGAGGCGGCGGGGCGGGCGGCGGCGGCGGCGCTGGGCGCGCCCTACATCGAGACCAGCGCCGCGCACCCGCCGCTCAACGTCGACGCCGCCTTCCACGAGGTCAGTGTGCCGCACGACACGGGGACCCACGCCCCACCATTCTTTTAAATATTTCACAACAACGCCCACATTGCCTTCATCCCATGTTAAGTAGCTAAAGCACTTGTGTTGTGGAAATCAGACAACGAGATATATTTACTTACAAATACATCTTTTATATATATTTATATATCTATAGGGCGCCACAGGTATATATATTAGCAAGAAAAGTCACGTGTTAGTGGAACCGACAAGAACGTTTGTTCTGTCTTAACTATTACTATGAATAGGTTACGTCGGAATTTCTCCTGGTTTTTTTTTTGCTATAAACCTCACGAAGCTCCGAGACTTTCCAACGGAATGCAAATCCGTGGAAATCGGTTCGTGCGTTCGGAGTTATAGCGTCTTTTAGCCGTGGAAGCTGTTAAATATATTATTTCTATGGGTAAATAATCTGAGCACGCGAGGAATACTTAAACTTATGACTGTGTGTAGATCCTCAATTACGCACATTTGAATATACTATCTAGCGTCCTGCTTGCAGCATTTTGCTTTGGCAAGTGATCATCTGCCTACCCCGCTTTGGGATACTTAAAAAAATACACTTCACCTTTTAATACCCAAAGCGGGGTAGGCAGAGAACACAAGCTTAATACAAAAGTGCCCAACGGTTCACCAAGAGATTTAACCCAACTGTGAACAGGGGGTGAGCCATCGCCGTTATAGGATTCACACACTTGTGGTTGCGGGTTTCAATCAGGGCGACGTTTCCCTTTCACCCGTAAACAGGTTGCCGTTGCTACATAAGCTCCTGAAAAGAGTCCATTGGTAGCGCGTCCACTAGCCGGCCTCGAACCCCGACGACCTCTCAGGTTATCAAGGTGAAAGGTATCCACCAACTGGGCCAGACAATTGAATATGTGAGAAATGTAAATAAAGCAAAGAATCTATGAGTGATGTCTCCGAAAATTCTATCTATACCATTAGAGATTACAGATTTTAAGCACCCCGAACCCCGTTACAAGTCAAGTATCCGACCAACTGGACCATAGACGCAGCTGAATTAAAAAAATAAACACATTTTCACATTGTTTTCTTGTCCTCAGTTGGTGCGCATCATCCGAAACCATCCGCAACAACAGGAGAAGCGCCGCCGCCGACGGAACATCTTCAAGAAATGCACCCTGCTGTGAGTCGAGTTGTAGATGGCAGCACTATACTAGCAGATGGCGCCACCAAAGCCCACCAGCATCTCTAGCAAAACACTCTTGAGAAAGTAATGACAACATGTACAGTCGGCCAAGAATCTGCTCTACCACCCTAAGGTTGATACTCATATGAATGTCATTAAACAATTAAGGTTCATTGTTCACTTGTCACAGTATACAAACTCTACCTTATTGATGTTTTAGTGACACAGGAAGTGTCATCAAAACTGGTTAAAAAACATTTTCTTGGCCGACCGTACAGGGTGGAAATCGATTGAGATCACTTATCGTTCCCACTCTGTATAAGGTGTTGTGATTGGTTGAAACGAACGAAATTGCACTTGGCGCGACATAACAGCCAATGGCGCGTGTTTTCCATCGTATCTTTGTTGACGCGTGTGCGAAGTGCAGGTGGCGCCACTTGTCACCACATTTGCGTCTACAGTTGGATAAGGATCTTTCAGCGCGTCACTGTAATTTAATGTGATTTCTTGCCACTCCTGTATTTCTCCCTTTTTTGTTGTGTTTTAGATTATATTTATTCTTGTATTGTGATAGTAGATGGAGCATTATCCATGAAAAAAAAAAGACTCCTTTGGATTATTATATCGGTAGCCGAAATGTTTGTCCACGCGCCAGAAGGTCATTGAAGCACTGGGGCTTATTTCATAAACGCGAGCAATTGAGGGTAATTTTCAGGGGACGTTTTTCTCTTGTCTTTTAGTTAGGCTAGATGGCGCTAATTGAGTTAAAACCATCAATTATTTTATTTAACCTTTTGACCGCCGCCGGACTAACACAACTTACTAAATTCTGATGTGTCTAATTCGTAAGGCACTAGTGGCCGCCCCGCAGTTTCATTCGCGTAGTTTTTATTAGTTATTTCATACAAACTATAACACCCTCTAGGTTGCGACGCGTCCCACAGGATAGAGATAAAAAGTCCTCCGTTAAGTAATCTTATACAGAAATGTTTGTTTTGCTGTCTAATTTTAAGCAGTATACTTATTTACTATATACTTATTTTTTATTTAGTTGAGTTGTTCATTTAAACATCTTAAAAATACGGAATGAAGACTTTTTGGCTTCGAAAAAGATCTGATCAATATCTCGCAGTGATTTAAAGTGACAGCAAGTTACAGAAATTAACATGGAAATGTCATTGTAAATGACAATTGTCGCGTTTATGAAATATTTACCCTTAAGACTGTCATATATGTTTTATGAATTACTAGCTGTCCTGGCAAACATTTATTTTGCCTTAGGAAGATTTATACCTCGTGTATTGGAAATACACCTTTTAAACCTTCCCTGGACTTCCCCGTGTAATTCAAGACCGAAATTAGCGAAATCGGTCCAGCCAAACATCAATACATTTTTATATATACACATCAAAAGTGTCTAGGGATCAAGTATATTTTAGAAGATTGCAATTAAGAATATATTTTACAAAAACTTAATTCATTCATAATTTATTCAAAATGTAGTGATAAGTCATTGATACAGGCATGGGGAATTAGGTAGGAGACCAATCCAGAAGATTAGATTTGATTTAAATAAATTAGATTTTTTTTAGAGCTAAAAATGTTCTTGATCCCTAGACACTTCTGATGTGTGTATATATATATAGACAAAGAAAAAGACGCGTGTGTTTTAGTAATTTTATACTGAAACTTTTCAGATAATTTAGTATTATGTTCGTTGATTGTTGTACTGAAGAATTGGACTTAGTGTCGATGTGCGCTGAACAAAAAAAAAGACAAACGTTGCACACGCCACAAGCAGTCGTTCTTCAATCAGACTTAAAGTGACAAAGTTGCGCATAGTTTTGGTAGAGCTTTATTTACACTGCATTTATATTTATTGCAACATTAATTGAGGCCGTCAGCGATAAAGTGACCTAAGCCAGTTTTTTAACCCTTAATCAGACAAGGTTAGATCTCTTTTTGATGGATTTTGGACTCTATTGACGTTTGTTATTCTAATTACCGACATCACATCATATAAACCCAGGTGATGTTTGTCATAAAACCTAGCTTTTAAGCACAATGTGAAATTATTGTTTAATGTTGAAATAAGTATGTGTGTATCCTGTAGTGTTACATACCTTTTGTGATTATTCTCTGATAACTCCTCTGGAATATTTAGATAATTCCAGTGAAGACATTCAATAAGGTTCAAAGTATGTGTTGGTCAAATGGCAATATACTATGCCTTTGTTTGATTAAGGGCTTTGTTTGATTCCGATTTTAGTACGGTAGTTTACTAAAAAGATGCTAAAACACAATCATTCATGTTAAAGAATACATAATTTTAATTACAATAAATAAACATTTGGAGAAAAATATACTTCCATAATGTAGATATTCTACACTCATAAGTGTCTAGAAACCTCTAAAACCTCTATACTGGTTGGTCTAGGGGGCTCTTTTGCGCTGACGGCCTCAATTATTATTATTATTAAGGTTATATTTTACTAGTGAAACTAGATGTCTCAGACCAAACACAATGGGAGGTTTTCTGACAGGTGACTTATTACAGTTCTAAGAAATGTCAATAGATGGCACTACCTAGACAGGGTTGTCATTTCTTATTTTTTTGTTGACAAATTCTAAAATGAGTCCTAAACCGACTTGTTACGGGAACAAATTATTGCCGCCATATCAGTTGATTTTTTGGTAGTAAGGTTGTTTTATAGGTTTACAAAACAAATACAGAAAAAAATCTACTTCATCTGGGAAAGTCAGAAAATGGTGTTGTTTGAAAACGACGTGGGTTAAGATCATGTCTGATTAGCGCCATCTGTGAGATGTTTTGGAACTACTTTTGACATATTTGAAGCTATCAGAAAACCTCTCATTAGACTTGCAAGCCGCTTACCACCTTTCAGTCTGTCTCTTTCTAACCAATACGTATGGAAGTTGGCAGTGGCGTGCACACCATATAGGCAAAAAGACACTGCCTACCTTATGGTTACGCGACCTAATAATAGAGTTATTGCTACATCTTTTTTGTTGTACTCACGACATAGGCTAACGAAGGTCCTGTGTTTTGTGGGTGAGTAGATAGGTGGGTACCTATGTTTCGTAAAAACTAGTTACCTATACATAGGTGTCAATCCTTGGGGATTACTGTCTATCTTTTCGTGAAAGCCAGTGCACGCCACTGGAAGTTGGATGTACTTTTGTATCCAGTACGTACAATACCCTGCTACGCCGTAAGGGACAGATGATTAACCCATTAGCACCCACTGTACTCGGAGACAAGTTTTTCAAACTCTATTACTTGGTAATACAAGTCAAAATCAATTAAAGAGTTAGTATTATTCTGGGCGTTAGTGGGTTAATATATCTTGCTCTTTCACTCCTGAATGTTTATCATATCGTTGTCTCTTTTTATTATTAACGTTTCAGTTTCGGATTGCAAAGTCTAGCCGTTTTTAGTCTGAGCTGGATGTGTTTTCAGTGATTGATTGTCATTACGCGCTGTATTGATTGAAACGGTGTCAGTATTTTATGGCTCAGACCAAATACAAATGGACAGAGCGTAGTGTGACGTGTCTGAAAATGAAATATGTTTACTGATATTTCATGGAAGCTTACTTAAATCGGAATATTAAAAACTGTCGCTTAGGTCGCTGGTCTGAGTTTTATGTCAGTATTGTAGAAAATAATGAAAATAACTGAAGAGAAATGGTGAGAAAAAAATATTTTATTTCAATTATGTGATATATTGTTTATAAAACCAATCATTATAATAACTAGTGAGATGACATATATATGTATACAGATATACATAATATATATAATAGATTTAAGGAACATAATGATGTTAAAAAACACCGTATATCGAATAATGAAACCCCATAAGAAATCGAAATGTTATAATTTAAAAAAAATATGATTGTGTTTCGTAAAAGACGGTAGAAATTAATTTATAATTTTGACTAGTAATCCAAACTTAGAAATTGATTTAGTAACAGTACATACATTAATATTGTCCATATAGTGACATTACGGTGAATTATAAGTGTGGTATATATGTATTAAAATTAACATAAATCAAAACACCATTAATTAATTATATAAATTAAAAAAAAATAAGACTTAGCAAATATAAAAAGGAATTGATTGTAATAATTTTAAATTCGATAAACACGTGAACGAACAACGGGGTTTAATAAGCAATGATGTTTAAAAACAACGAGGTTTTGTAAATTCTTAAGTACAAGGAAAAAATGGAAATATTCGAATCCCTTCGTTTGTTTACGTGGTTTTATATACAGGGGTATACGTACAAGTGTACTCGCTGAATAATGAGAGTAAGGATAACCTACAGGTATCTGGAATCCTGTATTCCTCGGGTTTTTAAGGCGTGCGTCGACCTCCCATAGACTTCCACGGCTATAATTCCACTGGGAGCATACCTTTATTTTTATCGTGGGAAAATCTTAAAGTGGGGAAAGTTATTATGTGGGACTCGCACCGACTAAATCCCCGCGGTGACCACTCGCGTTTTTGCCGAGCAACGACCTACTCTACTAAATGTATGAAAATTTAGATCCTACAATTGCATGTTTCCACTAGATGCAAATAACGCGTCTACTTTGATAGTGCGAACCGCCAAGCTGTGGAATGACTTGCCGGAGTCTGTGTTTCCTGCGCAGTACAGTCTGAAGGTCTTCAAGTCACTGGGGTGAATAAGTATCTAATGAACAAGTGTGCTCCATCGTAGACCACATCGCTGCTTAACATCAGGCAGGATGTTCATTGTGTTTGAAAAAAATGGGAGGTCACCAGGCGTACTTATTCTATTTGACAATGCAATCGAATTAGTTGATTATTGACTTAACAATTATTATCTTGATAACCACAGCGCTGATCGATTGATGTCAATCAATTTCATTAATATAAAATATTTATACCGGGTATTACGGCCCAACATTAAAGAAAGATAAGCATTCAGCTTACCTTCGTTGTTTGCTCGAGGTTTCGACACAGTTACGTGTGCCGTGCTCACGAGCTGGTATAAACATTTAGTATGTCAGTGCGCGTTAAAAAACAATGATTTGTATAAAAAACATCCAGTTTCTGTTCAAGTTTACAAATTAAATTGAATATCTTGAATTTATATAACGGCATATTTTCTATTTGTCATAATTAATTGCCACAACTTAACAAATATGACCCCAAAAATCTCGCACAAAATATAATATATTAATGAGTGTTAAATGTATCATAGCTTTAAAAGTACGTTTAGTGTTTGTAATCATTTATGTGGGGAATATGGTGTTCACACAGCGCACCGCCGCATTTAGCTTTAGTATACAGGGTGCGGCACGTATAAGTGTACGCAAGTTGTTATTATTTATTTCTATGAATAGTTTTACTAAATACCGTAATAATATCCAGTAATAGTAATTCACTCGTCTCAACGTCATCCATAACATTTGCGCGAACCAAACAGTTTGCGTCTACTTTCATAGTGCGAACCGCCAGGATGTGGAATGACTTGCCGGAGTCTGTGTTTCCTGCGCAGTGAAGTTTGAAGGCCTTCAAGTCACTGGGGTAAATAAGTACCTAATGAACTAATGTGCTCCATAGTATATACCACATCGCTGCTTAACATTAGGCAGGTTGGTGGTCAAACGCTTGTTCATAGTGATAAAAAAACGGCTACGAATTTGGTCTTGCCTAGAGTTACTCTAAATTTTGGTGAAAATGGAACTAATATATTTTTCCAAATATCAAAAGCGAGGCACATAAACATTATAATAATTAAGATTCAGTCAATGGGCGCAGCCAGCACTAGGCCAGCAGGATATTTATGCTTAAGACGTGCGCATACTTACCGCGCTCACCCTGTATAAAGCGGACTAGAGTGTGCACCGCACAATAGTATGTTTAACTGCCAATAGATGTAACAAAAGACTTGGACAAATTAATAATAATAATAAATAAAATGTCAATGTTCAAAAATGTACACAATAAGTACCTGCGCGTACCTAGGCTATAAAGTATATCACGGTTACATTCATATTTTTTCAAAAGGTAATAGGAAATGTATCACATAAAGTTATACGCTTATGTACAAAAAAATAAACTGCTCTCTAAATATTATGTTATAAGTACACACATCAAAAGTGTCTAGGGATCAAGTACATTTTAGAAGATTGCAATCAAGAATATATTTTACAAAAACTGAATTCATTCATAATTTTATTCAAAATGTTGTGATAAGTCATTGATACAAGCATGAAGAATTAGGTAGGAGACCATCTAGAGCTAAAAATGTTCTTGATCCCTAGACATTTTTGATGTGTGTGGCTGCGGTAAAATGGGAATATTTGGAATACAAGGGGTCAGCAGAATTGATGTGATGATTTGTGTTAATTCTTGAATCTGTTAGTCATAAAATAGTTTTGTCGACTAATAACTTAATATTAATTTTAACTTCATTTCAAGAATTCCAAACTATCCCATCTTTTCCAAATAGTCCCATTTTACAGTACAGTCGTGTTCATAAATATGTACGCAAATTCAATCATATATTTATGAGTCGAATGTATCCGTATTAAAAATGCGCCGTTAACGTGAATTATTTTCCCGTTGAGCGACCACTAGGCAGCATGACTGCGTCACTAGAAATCTTCCTTTAGTAAGAAAATAAAATATAACATTCCATAAAATGAAAGAAAATGAGAAGCAGATACCAAAGAGATTTATATTTACATGTAGTAGTCATATGACCGCTTAGCATAGTGTTGTTGTTATATCTATGTTTTATATGTTGTACCCGAACAATAAATGTAGCAAAATAG
>SJJU01008309.1:0-18932 GCA_012932125.1 Conopomorpha cramerella
TAATTCCCCATGCCTGTATCAATGACTTATCACCACATTTTGAATAAATTATGAATTAATTCAGTTATTGTAAAATATATTCTTGATTGCAATCTTCTAAAATGTACTTGATACCTAGACACTTTTGATGTGTGTATTTAAGAAACGAAAGTGTACAATCGACATTAAATGCAAATGCAATAACCGAAAGCAATGTTAAAAGAATGTGTTAATACTAAACACATAATAACATACTTCATAGACGGGGATACAGGTCGCTGATTACATGCGACAAGTGGCCATTACACAAACGGCTCCACCACTCGCAAAACCAGCGGTGATGTTCAAAAAAGTGTTTCGTTCGTTTTTTTTTTCTGCTTAGTTAGGCCCATTGTGCTTATAGCAGAGTACTTGTACGTGTGTTGGCCCCTAACAAGCATTCCGACGGACAAAGGACGTGTCTACGTCTCTTGGCGCCATTCAGAGTTGGCAGCTTCATTGAGACCTCTCACGTCGGCGGCGTGACGCGAGGGCCGTGCCACGGGAACACGGCGTCCTACACACATCAATGAGGAAAATTCGATATTTTCACCATCCGCCGCACCTCGTAATATTAGGCGGCCGCACGACGCGACGCGTGACGATAAAAGGTCCAGACGTTTTTGACTTGTCGTATAGTTACGACGTGAAAGCGTTTCATGATTCGCCGGAGATAAACACGACCGTCTTTTGACATCGGTGCTCGGATGCCTGAAACAGTAAATAAATAACACGGCTCGTATGATTTCGGTACACGAATTGCGAACGCTCACATGAGTCGCGAGGTAAAATACTCACTGGGTAAAAGTACAAACAGACAAATATTATGTTATTTCGCATCGCAGTCAAAAGAATCTGGAAATTTTCTAGATTTACGCTTGTGGCACATTCCTAAACAAATTTAAAAATAAAGAACCGTGGCTCTCTGTCATGCTTTGACACGGGCATGTGATGCCGGCCGCGTGTCTACCAAGTACCTACAGCTCTGCTTGCCTCGTCGACGGTTTCCGCTTATCTGACGCACTACAGTCACGGGCCCTTGAGCATTTCCCCCCTATTCTCAGCGCTCTGGAAATGTGCATGTACCTACTTTAGCAAGTGTCATCGCCTCAACCCAATACCTAAATACAATAACATCACACCTACGTACGTACCTGTCCCGGTGGGGTGCGGTAGGACAATTCACAGCTTATGATTTGTGCTAATTAATTCACAGAATTGTTCCCAGCACCTAGGTCATGTACCAATGAAAACTATTTCTGTGTATACTTAGTGCTACAAGGATCTTTTGGTGCGTGATAGTGTCCCATATAATCACAATACGTAAGGGTGTTACTACACCAATAGATCGATTGTCGATCGACAGCTTCGATCGATGGTGGAATGTATTAGCCGACGTCGATCGACAGCTTATACCAAACCAATCGATCGACTTATCGACCGATCCTAGTTAGTTCGATCCTCAGTCGACCGTCGACTAACGATCGATCGAGTAGTAACACCTAACACACTAAGGGCCTTACTAATAATGGCGGAATTGCTATTTCGTAGATACATAAAGCTCAACTTAACTTGTCAGTTGTATGTCAAATACGGAATAACCAGTTCAAGTAGACCTGTAATAACCCTTGTGTAACTTACAACGTGTTTATTGGTAATGGGGTATAAGCGTGAATGACAACAAATACTCATTCATGAAAAAGCGACAGAACGAATTTCAATGAGACTTTACAATACACTAGCGTATACCTCAAAATAACACATAATTATTAGCATAATCATGACAGCCCACTGACGCCCAGCTTGTATTCAGTAGTGGGCTATATTAATTTTAGCCCGAATTTGTTACGCGAATTTGCGAACGGCATGAATCGCGGATAATATTGCCGAGTTATAGCACTAGCTTATTTTTACACTTGAATATTCGTTGTGGCGAGTGTTCGCTAAATTTATATAAGTACCATTATATTACCTTCGTTTATGTCTTTTTTCTTTTAATCGACCCGTTTTATTTTTAATCCAACGCTAACGAACTAACTGAGATAAACATTATTAATTAGCATTTTAGCACTGAATTTCCAATATAGCGACAATTAATTAAAGACAGGAATTTTCCGATGGTAGGATTAGTAAGGTACGTTGTTTTTGTCATTTTTTAACGAGAGTTTTTGTTCTATAGTAGGTAGCATTTCTTTTCTATCTGATATTATTAGCGTGATAAGTCTCTAATTAGCGTTGGATTTCCAATAAAGATTGTTTAGCAAAAGCTGGAATTATACGAAGGATGGGATGTTTACTTAGTTATAAGGATTGTTCGTTAAATCTTTCACGGGTACCTTATCCACCCTAAATAATATTTATTCTCTCTTTTATTTTATTTTTTACTAGATCCCTTATTGTCGCCGGGTTTCTAATAAAGCCCCTTGAGCAAAGGCAGGAATTCATGGGAGGCAGGATAGTAAAGTATTAAGATTGAGATGCAATATGAAATATTAACCCTCTATACAGCTTCAAAGGACGAGTAGAGGGTTTCCTTGGCGGTAGTCACTTCCGGTGACGTTGAAACACCCTTTGACAGGTGCTTCGATGGACAAACTTAGTGGTACAATTTTGCCCGAACCACTCAACGATGTAAATTGTACGATGTACCAGCTCAAACTAATTTCAAGACGGACGCAGGAATACAGGAGTCAGCTAGGATTTCCCATAAAACAGGTACTTACATTTCTATCAAAGTTACTTTCTGTATGCGACTGAAGTTCAAGATTAATATCTCGCAGTCGTTCTCCACGGAGTCGTTATTTGATTGAAGATTTTGTAGAATTATTTTGTTGTGTTGGTTACATAGAAATATGTACCATGGTTACTTAAATTGGATTCTAAAATGTTACGCTTTTGTACCAATTCTTTTCGAAACTATTTTAACAAATAATTCATGAAGTCGTTGTGTACTTTATGTTATTGTATTTCACTGTCAAATTCTTTACCCCCTTACCAATAAACGCCTTTTTACTTACACAACTGTATATTTGACATACAACTGACAAGTTAAGTTGAGCTTTGTGTATCTTCTAAATAGCAATTCCGCCATTATTGGTAAGGCCCTTAATATTTATCTCTTGCCACAGAATTTTCGCGTGCGCCTACGCGAGTATATAGTCAACATTATGAAAACATACATATCAAGACATTTCACGGCTGAAGTGCCATACATCCCACCCACGTACTACGTAAGCACAAGACATGCAAAGTTTGAAACTTGGCTTCAGAACAATCTGCCGCAGTTAACTTTGCTAAGCTAACAGTTTGATTGCACGATTTTGACACAAGTGGTGCTGAAACTGAACCACCTACTCATACATGGGTAGGTGGAGATTACGCCTCTCCATTTATCAGTGGCGTTCACACCATATAGGCAAAAAGACACTGCCTACCTTAGTATTTGGGCTACCCGACCTAATAATATGGTTATTGCTAAATCTTTGTTTGTTGTATTCACGACATAGCCTACCGAAGGTCCTGTGTTTTGTGAGTGACTAGATAGGTAGGTACCTACCTATATTTCATAACGACAAGTTACCTATACATAGCTGTCAATCCTTGGGGATTCCTGCCTACCTTCTCGTAAAAGCCAGTGCACGCCACTGCCATTTATAACTACATAGTTAATCATCGTCATCGGCCATATGACATCCACTAGTGAACGAGGGCTTTCCATGATATTTTAGGGGGAAATTGGCAAATCGCTACGCTTGGCTGACGGGTTGGCGATCGCAGTGGTGTTGTGGTGTAACTCACAGAGAGCGCTGCTGCCCGTTCTCTGGAGAGCTCAGTCGGTTGCCGCTTACGACACCCACGCCGGGAAAAGTTGGGCTGCGATCGTGACACGTGTATTGTATTCACCATCACCGCACGGCTTTGTTGTTAATCTATACTAATATTATAAAGAGGAAATATTTGATTGTTTGCTGGAATTGAATGGACTCTGAAACTTGAAAAAAAAATCTTTCACTGTTGGTAAGCTACACCGGAAAATGTAGGCTTATATTTTGACTCGAAATTCCTACGGGAACGAAAGTATACAATATTTACATTAAGAACTAATTGTCTCGGCAAACATTTGTTTTGCCATGGGAAGTCGCCTTTGTACCCCGTGTATTGGATGAAATACACCTTTTAAACCTACCCTGGACTTCCATGTGTAATTCAAAATTAGACAAATCGGTCCAGTCGTTCTCGAGTTTTAGCGAGACTAACGAACATCAATTCATTTTTATATAATAGAAGATTTGAACCCGGTATTAAAGCGAGAAATTAACCAAAGATTCGGCGTACCTTCGTTGTTAGCTGCTCCACTTTTCGACACAGTTACATATGCCGTGGTCACGAGCTGACTAACCTGAGATCTTCGGTTAATTTTAAATATAATCTCAGTGCGCGATTTTTTATTAATATTTAGTAGATACATAATATGTTGGAAATTTTAAAAGTAAATGATACAGTAGCATTGAAGCAAAGTGGGATGGTAAAATCATGTAAAACACATCAGACAATTACTTTTGTTTGTTGTAAACATGAAGTTAAACATAACATGTGGGCAGTGGCAAGGATTATAGAACGCGGGCGAAATTCCTTGAAAGCAACTTTGACAGTAGTTGTAACTCTATATGATTCTCTAAATAAGTAAAATGTCACGTGTGTTTTCAATTCGCTCGCATTTTACGATCTTGGTAATGAATATTTACAAAGAATTTGAACATATACGTGGGATATTTCAACAGCATATCTAACTATGCGTCCGTGGTTCAGTTGGTCGGATACTTGACTTGTAACTGAGAGGTCACGAGTTCAATTCAGGCTACTGGACGTGTACCAATGGGACTCTTTTTCAGAGTCTATGTACGCAACGCTCGTACGGTGAAGGATAACATCGTGATGAAACCCGCACACCACAAGGTGTGTGAACCCTATAACGGTGATGGGCTCTTCTTCTGTCACGTTGGGTTAAATACGCTTGGAGAACCGTGGGCATTTGCTTTATCAAGTGCCTCTGCCTACGCCGCTTTGGGATTAAAAGGCGTGCAGTGTAGTTTTGGTTATATAACTAGCCTAGGGCTGAAAGTTAGCCTCAGTTTTGTAACATCTTACGTCTAGTCTAAAGTAGGTTTTAATGTAATTACTAGCCGTCAATTTCGTTGTTTACTTGTCAAAATGTAAATGCCAATAGATTTACGAGTCTCCATGGCCACTTAGTTTATTAAAATGGAATTAATTGTACGCGAAACGCCACGATTATTTCACACTAGCTGATCCGGCAAACGTTGTTTTTGCTTATTTATATTAAAAAATCCGGGCTAAAAATTTGCCTAAATGTTATTCCAGTGTATAAGTTATCTGCGTGCCAAATAACAACCTTTGTCCAGCCGTTTTGACGTGTTTCGCGAACAAACTGACAGATATCTTTTCCAAAAATATGAAATTCCGCTTCTGTAACGGCAACTCGATATAATCCACTGGTTTTCTCGTAAAAATAATCTATGTACAGTTTTGGACACCGACACAGTTTTAATATAGTATAGAAGATAGAGTGGACTAACTTTGACCGCTATTTTTAATAATGTACAATATACTCTATTTGGTGGTGTTAAAGTTAGAAATCAATTTGGAATATGTCAAAATAGGTTCAACATTAAAACGGCCGTGTAAAAGTTGACTTTTGTTTATTATCGAACCGGACAACACTATTTTGACCCTTAGCTAGTAAAAACTTTCTCTTCGACTAAAGTCTTTGGTTTATAGTAGCTTATTACAAGGGAATGCACCTTTATTTCACAGTTTCTCATCTAGTACCTAACAAAGTATCCACATGTAAGTTCATAACTAATACTAAACCAAGTACCTCAACAGCTTCTTGTGCCTAAATTGCTTGTGAATTAGGAATTTGGAGAAAACATCTGTTTTCGAAATACTCCAACAAGAAACAAAAGTTCGAATAAATCTACTTGAATTATCTGAAAACTTTTACGAAAACTCGAATGAAATAGCTTAAGCAAAGCTCGTTCTAAACGATTCCTTTACCACGCATACCTAAGCTATGGTAAATTTTTCCAGTTGGGAAGTAACAAAAAGAAACCCAAATCCTGTGCCCTTTATATGAATTATGTGACAAGAGGTTTACTGGGTAGTATTTAAGGCCACATTAACTGGACACTCATATTCTCTCTCTATGCGTGAATAAACTTCGAACTTAGTCTGTAACTATTGACTATATGAGATGGTATTGAATTGCATACAAGTACTTAATACTCAGTTAAATTCGTACTTATGTCATATTAGCGAGCCGCCCCGGCTTCGCACGAGTGCAAAGTGTTTATCTAGAAAGTATACTATTATCTATGTAGTATACATATTCGTATAAACCTTCCTGTAGAATCACTCTATCTATTAAAAGAAGTTTCCTAGTTTTAAAGATATAAGCATACAGGCACAGACAGCTGGTACCTTTATAATAGGTGTATTCCGCAGCATAATATTCAGTGAAATACAGTAGGTATAACAATATATGTACGCACGCTTTTTTTACTGAAAACAAAAGGGATACTCCGAGGCACTTTTTACTGAAAAGATCCGCTACATCTTAGGTGGCGACAGCATACCTAATAGTACTACTTTTACCGGGACGCAAGGTAGGGAGACAAATAACATCCTGCATGTGGATTTCCCCACATATTTGTCCTTCACCCGTTTGATTGGTTGCGCAGCCTACCTACATTATGTTCTGAAATACCCATTGGTAATATCCTACGCAATATCCTCTTTTGAGCGCTTGTGTTTCACTTGACTGGAATAGGTCCTTCCCGTAGTTTCACGCCTAAAGATAGGCACCTTGTTTTCGTTATAATATTTCCCCATTTATTTTTCTGTACATTGAATCTGTCTTCGCCTGCATATAGTGATGTGGCACAACACCCGGACGGACCTTTTTAGAAGGGTTTCTCATTTTTGGGTCCTGAACTACACACATTAAAAGTGTCTTGGGATTAAGAACATTTTTAGCTCTAAAAAAAATCTAATTTATTTAAATTAATCTAATCTTCTGGATTGGTCTCCTACCTTATTCCCCATGCTTGTATCAATGACTTATCGCCACATTTTGAATAAATTACGAATGAATTCAGTTTTTGTAAAATATATTCTTGATTGCAATCTTCTAAAATGTACTTGATCCCTAGACACTTTTGATGTGTGTATATATGATGTAGAAGGAGAAATATCCCGTGTTTTGTGAAAATTTTCAAACGTACGCTACGTTTGAATAGTCAGTCTTTTTTTTAAGCCTATGTGTATCATCATCAGCCCATATTCGTCCACTGCTGGACACACGCCTCTCTAATTGCAATGGATCTATGTGTGTACGAAGTACATTGAACCCGACTAGGCCTAGTCAGCAGTTAGCGCGCTAGCCGAGTTTTCCTATATCTGCATATTGAGTGGGCGGTTAGTTCGCATTTTACCATCAACCCGCGTTAACTCAACAACTACATGTTAGTTGTCGAGTTATTGTATGTAATGTGTGGTATTGTATAGTTATTGAAAAAAATAATCCCAATTTCCCTTTGTCACGGCATAACAGACAGATTTCACATTTACTTTTTTGTTGTGTTTGTTGGAAGGTTCTTATGAAAGTACAAATAAACAGCGTCAAAAATTATACAAATTCGAAATCAATATTCATAGTTGCAACAGAGCAAACGTATGTCGGTGCCACTGCGAATATTTCTGCTGTTTCACAGTCAATCGTCATTGAACTGACAGAGAGACATTGATAGAAAATATTACCCATCTATTAATTTCCATAATAGAACACGTTCTAAGGTGGGCGTGGAAAAGATAAACATACATGTGTACACTTCACATACACATACATGCGTGATAACATAACTTTGACACTTGTATGCCTCTTGCGCATAGATGTCAACTAAAACAAGCCACTACAAGGCTTTTTACTATGCTATATGTAGGCTGACTGTGGCGACAGTTTAAGGACAAGTGACCTTGCCATAACTAGACTAGATCGAAATATTATCAACAAATTGTTTAAAAAATATACTAGCACATTCGTTCCTCGCCTCGTTCTCATGATGTTGATTTTAGATAAAGTTGTTATTGTGAATATATACTTCAAGCGAAAGTTTTGTTTGTGTGGGTGGTTGTTACTCTTTCACGCAGAAACTACAGATCTTTTTTATTTCGTCGTATAAAAATCATATAGGTACATTATGTATGTATGTAACACCGTGTGTCTGTAGTGTGTGCACCCCGCGGTCGAAAAGTGCATGGATTATGCATAGTATAGGCTGCTTGGCGTGTATGATGTTTTTTTAAATTACAACCAAAGAAAGAAAAGTCTATGCACCTATTTTTATAAGTGGCCAGTTCATCCCGGTCCCCAATTATATTAAAAGCTTAGTCAGCACCAAACTATTTGGCGTCGACGAGCTACAACCCTATTTTAGTTGAATAAGGATGGAGTCACGTATCTACCCCGTAGCGGTAACGCCGCGGCATCCCCGAGGTCGGATGAAAATCTGAATTACAATAGAGAATTATTATTATTGACAACCTTTAGCGGGTGAATGTAGGACTTGGGGTATTGTGTCGCATTAAACTAGGTTTACTAGCATACTAATTTAGGCTTAGTATAATACTCAATCTGTCTTTCGTCCTCACCTAAACTCTAAAAGCGAATGGAGAGCCTCATTGTGAAATCGGTTGAATAAAATGATTTTCCAAACTGTTTTAATGCCCGTTACTTCTGAGTTGGCTAAATGTAGATAAGTAAATCTCTTTTTTTATTGCCGCAAGTATTGTTTGTTTAAGGATGAATCATGGGAGGGTTTTCCCGAAACCCCCCCGGATTCGTGGAAGCGTATAAAACGGCCCGTCGGCCGTCCACTAGTAGAAAAAGTAACTTATTTCCATTTTAATATCCATATTTCCTACCTATTCCCATCGTTCATGATTTCTACCATAACTTCGATATTTTTTTTTAATGCATCCAAACCTACCTGCCTCTCGGCGTACGGGCTATTCGCTGAGGACGAGTACGTCCACCTGCTTAATACCATTGGTCGGTAAGAATAATTGGCAACTTAGTGTATCCACTTCCCTCCTCTCCCCTCACCCTCGGCCAGTTTGGAAAGCGTGAGTCCATCAAGGAGAGGTTGAGATGGTACATAAAGCGAACGTCACACATTGCATTGACCAAGCTTTTCTCAAATTTTAATTGGATAATATTATATTAACTAAATAATTGTTTATCAATAGATGTATGACCAATACCGTTCATTGATGTTGCATCCAAGAGTAGAACTAATGTGTGGCGCCCGCATAAAGTTCCCAACATTCAACCCACCGTGGTAAGCTAGCTACATTGTATAAACAGAAAAAAAAACAAACTTTTGTTTGTTCTTCTCTAAAAAAACACCATGTCACATCTCCGCATGTGTTTCGTAAGTGTGTGTAATGCGAACATTTTACGAAGGTCGCACCTTTTTTTTTTCTTTTAGTCGACGGGTCACGGTCATGATGAGACATGGACAGGATGAGTTATTGTGATCCTTTGCGTCGTATATCTTCATATGCATCATGGTTCATTTTACCATATTCGCTTGTCTCGAATGCCTGTACGAAATATTGCAGTGTCAATTTTGGTGATTTCTTTACATATGCGTATGGAAGCGATGGACGGATAAGTTCATAGTTTTGAAATAGAATAGGTACCTAATGAACAAGTGTGCTCAATCGTAGACCATATCGCTGCTTAACATCAGGCAGGACGGTGGTCAAACGCTTGCTCATTGTGTTTAAAAAAAACTATGTTTGTTTTGTAATGTACAGTTATGTTTAATTACTTATCAAAAGAAACGCGAAACCGAATAAAAAACAGGAAAAACCGTGAGTAATGAGCGGGTTTCGATCCGTATGCGATTGATATCGCAGAAATTTAAAATAGATATAACTCATATTAAATGTCTTAGATAACATCGTACAGTACACATACATGTTTTAGCACAGATTAAAAACATACGATCGACACGAATAATTATGCCCTTATTAATAGGTGCTGATATGCGTTTTCTGCTTTTTTTTTCTTTTACGGACTTCAAGAAAAAGTCGGGAAGGCCGTATGACAGTAGGTACTGTCGACCGTGACTGACAGCGAATAGAATACTTGTACTTTCGTATGATAACTCTCCAGAGGCCGGGCAGCAACGCTCACTGTGAGTTAATCCACAACACCACTGGCAAGGATTGTGACATGGTGATTATTTTCATCCCTAAAATGATCGTGGAAATCATTGCAGATGGGCCAGGTCCTGCAGTGAACGTCATTTGGTTGATGATGATGATGAAAGAAGGAGAAGGTTCTCAATTCCTAGAAAGCTTGTGCTTCCCGTTTGGTCCCATTTAAATTTAATTTAGGTCCGCAGTTTCAAGGGAAAATCTTAATATTGTACGGCAGCACTAGCAAGCGCATCAAGAAGGACTCGACATAGAATATAATATACTCGCGGTGATTGGGTGCTATGTCACACATCGTGTGACTCAGCTTGTTTCAACCAATCGCAGTGCCTGGTATGTCTTGTCATGTCTTTCTTGGAGAGCTTTGCCGGGCGTGCTGGTGGAATTATAAATCAAAACTTCAACCACTGTTACGAGTAGATAAAGTTCGGTAGCTCCTATTTCAATAATGGATTCTGACATTTAACATTTTAAAAAGGGTTACCAAGTGGCACTTTCTAAGCAAATTTTATGCCTCCTAACATTTTATTACCTGCAATAAAAAGAAGAGTAATTAATTCACGGTAAAAGAACTTTGTCTTTGTGACAGCTTTATGAAGTGACATTGCTTATTTCCCGTGGCTAGTCTAAGCTTACCATCGGAACGTAAGCTCCTTGGGGCTTTGCTTCAAGAGTTCCTATTTCAGTGTCACTATAGGAAGGTGAGAAAATTAAGTCTGAGCTAAAATACTAAGAGTGGCTTATGCAAATAGGGGTCATGCGATGTTTCCGTGCCCCCTCAAGTGAGATTCATTAGTTGCCGCTGCAGAGGACAGACAGACAACAATTAGTTGCTTTTGCATTGCAAATGTGTAATGGTAAAGCGGGAAAATTTGTTTAGCTCAGGCCCTCCTGCCCCAGAGCCCGACTTGGCACGCCAAGACGTCGAGTGTGCACTAGCAATAATGAAAATTTGGTCTAATTTTTTTTTAATGCAACTCTAAATTTCAAGAGCTCTGTTTATTATGTTGAAACATAAACATAAATATACAATTTCGATTGCATCACGTGCGTAATGTTACTAGCAGTAGCTGTTACTACCATTATATTTAACCTACGTATAAATAAAAACAAGTGCCCGAATCATTCCTTCTTATATGTACGTGCATAACGTCTCAACGTCTGTAGCGCATTGGATGAATCTTTTTTTCAAAGATTGATTGAGAAAGAAAATGATTTATAGAATTGTAATAAATTATGAAATACACTTGTTGGCTTTTAATAACCATTGATTCTTTTTCTTTCACCGTATCTATATGACATTCATTCATCACCTGTCTAGGTAATTCGAAAAAATCTTCTGGTTTTATACAGTTTTGTATAATTTCAAGGAATACAGTAGTATAATTTTGAAGAAGACAGAACAGAACCAGTACCCCTAGATATTTTTTAAATTCCACTCGATTTATCTGGTCTGACCCTGACTTCCTTATCAGCGGACCACCTGTGAAGTAACTAATTTCCAACATCCAAATCTGTTCATAAACGACGAAGATATCCGCGAACAAACACAAAGAATGCATACGGCTATATACGTACCGTCAAATTGTGTATGGCTTTTGAAGTTGCTTGCTTATACTCCCTTTTCATGAAAGATTAATCGCACACTCACATTCACTGAAGCTAAAAGCTCCAATAAATGCATAACCGATTCAGCGGCTGATGTTTCGGGGAAGTGCCACTCAATTCAGAATTCTCTCTATTAATTAATCCGGGAATTCCTAAAAGGAATCCGCTCTCATAATCCCACGGCGACGACGACTGGCTGCGGTTCCTAACCAATGTCAAGGTCACTTATACCCACCTACAGTTTGGGACTAGCATAATATTATTCGTTATATTGTATTTCGTAAGTCGGCGATGAGATAATATGCCTCTGTCTCTCTCTACCGTCCCACGTAAGGCCTAATGCTGACGATCGACTATTTGACGTTTCGATCGACGATCGAGTTGTTCTTGAGGGCGCGATTTTACTTAAAACTGGACTAGGACTGATCTTAGAAGGTGAAGTCTATTACACTTTCTTTAAAAGTAAATGAGGTATAAAACGCGCGTCGAGCGAGACGCGACATAAAGTATACGAGTTTACGCGCTGTGATTGGCTGCTATTTCACTCATTGCGATATCGCATGGTTCAACGAATCGCAGCGCGTTTTATGTCTTGTCATTTGTTCCTTGTAACGCTTTGCTTGGGGCGGATCAGACATAACTCCCAGTATACATATCGCACACACCTTCCGCCGTGTCCGCTAGAATTGCACCGAGGGCTATCCAGACTGGAAATCCAGCTGTAGAAACGAACCTGTGACACTGAGATAAATCTTTTTTACCTCCAACGCCGAGGTCTCGCGTGTGCCAGGGCGCATAGAAATTCGCTTCTTACAGAAATTCCACCTCTTCCGCAACGTTTCCTGTCTAAATTTAGTGTGACCGAAGAATGTATGTGACAAACGGTGCGGTCATTACATTATTTTGGTTCCACTGGTGCATGCTTGCACACTTGCCACTGTGCAGCATAATCTACATTTCAAGATATATTGTGAAGTGATTTTGGCGAAAGCTTAATTTTTTTTTCTAAAAACATAATGTTGTTGAAACTACACACATCAAAAGTGTCTAGGGATCAAGTACATTTTAGAAGATTGCAATCACGAATATATTTTACAAAAACTGAATTCATTCATAATTTATTCAAAATGTGGTGATAAGTCATTGATACAGGCATGGGGAATTAGGTAGGAGACCAATCCAGAAGATTAGATTTGATTTAAATAAATTAGATTTTTTTAGAGCTAAAAATGCTCTTGATCCCTAGACACTTTTGATGTGTGTATATCTTTGTCATGTACTATTGAAGAAGTATTTACTTGATGTCGACATGTAGCTAAAGGCCACACAAAAGGTACACGTACATAAAGTGCTCTCTGCGCCTATCTCTAAGATGGTTAAACAGAGACAACATACTTCCATCTGCCACGGTCCCGACACATCTCCCCTGTCTCATGTACATTCGTAAATCATAATATCGTGCAGGCACTTCGGTTTTAATACCTAACACTTACAATCTACCACTCCACTCGCTACCTACCACTTTATCGACATCGATAAATGATTTCCCATCAGTATCTCTCTTTTTTGTTTATTATTATTTCATCACGTTCTGCTTTAAATCACTGCTTAGCAATATTGATGTCGTAGTCTCGTACCTACTCTGGAAGAATAAACCGAACTGAAGTGTCGCTCGAACTTAACTCATTGGCGGACAGTAAAATATGCACAATAGATTTTTTATTGCTATGACGCCTATAGTGTTCACTGTCCGGAAAAGAGTTAAATTTGTCTTGTCTTTTACACTAATAGGATTAGAGCGAGACAAACGTTACTTAAGCAGAGATTTGTGAGTTTCGCAATTCACGAGTCCTAGAACCGTATTCTGGAACAATAATTAGTACTCACGTCTCGTTTGCGCTTAGTTTGTCTCTTAGCTTAACACGGTTAGAGTGAGACAAAGAATTACTTGAGCAGAGATCTATGCTTTAAAGAAGTTTCAGGATTCAAAAGAAAAAAATATGCTTCATGCGAATTTGTCTCTTTTTGACACTTTACATTAGAGTAAGACAAAGCATAGTGCTTGGTTCACGTTTCAGAACATAATAATATACAGTCTCGCCACAGTACCCACCGGATTACTTTACCTGTTGCTCGATGTTCGCCAGGAAATAACATTCCAGCTTAATTTCCTCAGGACTTACCATATTTTACGTGCGGAGGTATTATTCCGAGATTTACGATATTATTGTAGGTTTTGGGGTTACCTACGCTTACTTCGGGTACGTTTCGGGCTTTACGTGATAATATTTTAGTTAAGTATAGTCTCCGTTTAAAGAGATTCGTTTAAAGCGGTGGAAGCGTTGAGTTTAGCACAAGTTGTAAAAAAACAATGTGTATCCGGCCAGCGAGTCGTGGCTAAAGTGGCGACAAGTTTTAAATAGGCTACCTGGTTACAAAAAAATATTGAATGAATTCGGAAAAACGATCTTTTAGCTAAACTGACACATTGCTAGTGTTGCAAGTCAAATCTCAATAAATCGTTACCAGGATTCGCTGGCAGTATGTATACATTAAATATGAGTAATAAATGAGATGTTGGATTAAATAATATATAATAGTGAATTGTAAGTATATTATTAAAATGATAAACAATGTATGAAGATAAATAAAAAATAGTAAACTGTAAACTGACATAAAATATTGTATAATAAATGTTTGCTGTCAGTTGTGATTGACGCTCGCTATTTGCCGGTGGCATTAGTTCAAGGGTATATTTCAACGTTTATGTATTTAACGTATGTATGTACATATGTGCTAAAGTTCGGCCTAAAGATATAATGGAATCAACTTATATTTATCTCTATAACTTTTTCCTTATTAGGTAAGGGCTTGAGGATGTGAGTTTATGTATGAAGAACAGGTTTTAAATTCTTCTACGGCAAGGGATTGCTGAGGAATTAGTATAGAAAGCTAATAGTTAAACTACACTACTCTTTTTGTTAGAGTAACATGTTAAATAAAGTGATCAAAAGCGCAGTTGCACAGAATATCTACAGCAGTACTATTGCGATCGAAACTATAGCAGAATTGACTTCAGGTAGCTATAATTCTCTAAACAGTCAAAGTTCCAGTCATATTATTTAAACCATCATAAACTGAGCTGTACTGAGTACAAGCATTCATACACAAGTTCAACTGTACATTTTTACCTTCAGGACACGAATGCAAACAAATTTCATACATACATTATGCCCCGTGTTCTGAAACTCTCCTTTTTGTAGAGTACTATACTAAAGCACACGTTTTGTCTCGCTCTTATAGTGTTTCGCGTGAAAGAGATAAACGATGCACAAACGTCACGCGAGTGCCGATTAATTGTTTCATAATACATGCCTATGTACCTACATATGTTTGTTATTTTGTAAATTATCCGCCCACATTTCAGTTCTTCGATTTCAGTTAAAAAGGTCGATCGAGGTGCGCTAACGTTTCCTTTTCAATAAATTTACCTACGTAAATGTAATGTACAACACATATTGAACGTTAATTAGTGCTTGTTTTTATGAACGGTGTTGAAACAATTTGGGCATGTTTATGTGCCCGCAAAATCGCATTGCGGGTATCCGCGGCGGGAAGCGGTTGATTGTTGGAGATTCCGAATATGAGTTGTGAGTAAATTTACCAACAGTGTAATATTATTAGCTTTTGTATCAGTTGCGAACTCTTGTTTGCAATTAAAATTTCTCAGTATTTGTTTAAGCCCGCTGCACAAACATTCCGGTGCGGAAGCGTTTCGGTAGTGGGGATTTCGCCGTGGTCAAACCTACTGTTTGCAGTAGGTAGTAGTTGCTGCAGAAATAGCTGCTGCTTTATGTGTGTTAGTGCATAGTTTTATTTTGTTAGTGTTACAAGTATGTGGAGTGAAGTAAAGTGAAATGGCGTGTTATATATATAAAAGACTAGCTGACCCGACGAACTTCGTATCGCCTAACAGCATTTGAGCCTTGTAATCCCAAAGCAGAGGCACTTGCTATGAAAATGGACACGGTTCACTAAGCGCATATAACCGTTATAGGGTTCACACACCTTGTGGTGTTCGGGTTTCATCACGATGTTGTCCCTCGCTCGTACGGTGAACGTACGAGCGTTGCGTTGGGTACATAGGCACCGAAAAAGAGAGTCCCATAGGTACACTTCCAGTAGCCGGACTAGAACTCGCGATCACCCGATTACATGTTAGGTGAACCCACCAAGTGGACCACAGATGCCGATTCAAGTATGAAATTGTCAATAATCCTAAAATCTAAATCATGCACTATTCTATACATAGCAAATGTATAACGATTTTAATCTCATTGCTATCGGAGCAACGATAAATCCCATAACAGTGATGCTATTTAGTATGCGCAGGCGCATCGGCGCGACACATTTACCCAGAAACATGGTTTTCTCGTTGTATAACAGTAATGTCCCGCGGTCAGTGCATGCATGCATAGTATTAGTGATACGTTAGCCGACCGCCGCGGTGCCTTGTGGTCAGTGCGAGCTGTGTCACCGGTACAGATCCCGGATTCTACTATTCATTCCGGGCGAGCTCGTACGATCGAATGTCATCTGTCTCTATCGCCCAGCGTCGTTATGAGCGAGAAAACAAAATGTTTCGAGACTTCGCGTGGTCTTTGTTGGAGATAGTGACGAGAATTAGGTAATTCTTGTACACTACAGATGCTCATCCGGGATTGATCCGGTAGATCTTTACCGCTATTGCCGCTTTGACTTTGGTTTACATCTAGGTGGCGCCTATTGTGGTGGAATTACATTGTACAGGGATCTTTTAGCGCGTGCCTAAAATGTTTGCACATTTCTTGCGATGGATAATGCTTTAATGGTTCAGTTCCAACAATGGCATCCACGAGAAAACCACATATATGTCAAATTTTACTGGTTGAAGTTGGTTCTTTTTTCTTTAAGTTATTTTTTTTTCATCTTCCCCGCATTGTCGCCATAGTAAAAGTTTTTTATATTGCCGAACCCAACAACGTTACTAAGACCACTGCTCTCGGGGTCCATTTACACTCTGTATAATTAAATATTTATTTTTTCTTTCGTGACACATTAGAGAGAAAAAAAAACACACATACACACTCAAAACTGCCCACTAGGCGATTCCAATTGAATGCTATATTGGCGGTGAGACTCACTCTGTCATTTATAGCGTGAACCGTGGGTACTTGCTTTAGCAAGTGCCTCTGCCTACCCCTCTTTGGGATTAAAGGCGTGAAGTGTATTTTTTTTTATAGCGTGAAATCTGTTTACGAAATCGGTCGGTCTGTGCCCTAGGGGCCAGTAATAGAGTAGTTCCCTACGTCCGCATGCGGTGCCTAATGTATTCTAGATCACGCTTGCGTCGCGTTTCCGTAAAGCAAAATCGGAATTTCGAATGGGATTTCGCTAAATGTAGTAGTTACTAAAAATATTTTCAACAGCGAAAGCTTTGAGTATAATTCATACGAGTGGTAGTAAATGCCTCATTACTGGCGGTTTGTCGATATCTAGCTGATGCTTTTATATTGTAAAGGCTAAGAAATAATGGCGCAAATACACACATCACAAGTACATTTTAGAAGATTGCAATCAAGAATATATTTTACAAAAACTAAATTCATTCATAATTTATTCAAAATGTGGTCATTGATACAGGCATGGGTAATTACGTAGGAGACCAATCTAGAAGATTAATTTGATTTAAATAAATTCGATTTTTTTAGAGCTAAAAATCTCCTTTATCCCTAGACACTTTTGATATGTTTATTTGATCATGGCAATAAGGTTAGGTAATATAAATTATCTAGCTTTAGTGTCATGTACCATCCCATGTTACACGTTCTAATGAAAAACAACCAGTAATTGCTTAACACATTGTCGGGCAGTAGTATAGACAAAATACATAGATTATTGCGATGACAGCTATAGGCGTTCAGTGTCCGGGAAAGGGTTAGACAGCTTAGATTACATTAAGTAACGTAATCACCAACTTGGCGCTCGCGCGGTGACACACTCGGTAGCACATGGCGACCGCAGCTCGGTATAAAAGTACCTATTGGTACACATGCTAGTTACTGCTTATGGGGCTATTACGGTATACGTAAAACCAGTCAATAATCTCAATTAAGTAGTATATATCCCGGGAATATTTCACATACGATCATCACATCCCCAAACTAGAACATCCTGTATTATGGGTAACAGAGACTGATACCAGTAGGTACATTATATAAATACCTTCAAATATTTCCAAAGCGGGGTCGACAGAGGGCACTTCGTAACTAATTGCCCACCGTTCTCCATGTCACTGATTATTACGTACATTACTTACATAAATATATAATAATAAAACTTTTACTTTTAAATACATACATAGATAGATAACACACCTAAACACAACTCGTCACTAAAGTACCATGTCGGAGGCGGGAATAGAATCTTCGACTGTCGTCCTACAAGTGCCCTGTGCTGTTAGTCCATCAGTTTCGGGCATATGAATAGATCTGAGGTTGTCCCTTGCCTGTTGTAAGAGGCGAAAGACGGCGCGCGATGCGCGGTGACCCTGGTACCGTCATTATATCGAGAGCTGAGAGGTACATCGTCTCGCACCCGAAATGGTCCGTGAGGGCCTATCGCAGCTGTATGTAAAGCCTAATAAAGTGCCAGAAGGTGCCAAAGAACCATAGCTTATTAACATTACGGGAATCGCCCTGCCGCTGGTGTAACAGTAGTCCACCACGGCGTCGGTGGACTCGGCGGTCACTGGTGCGAGCACAATAACAATTAATGAGCATTACGGTACGGTACGTGTGCTGCTCTCCGATTACGTCGATGTGTATTACTTCGCTTTGAACTTGGTCAGTGATGTGTTGAATGCGTTCACTTGGCCACTTTACTCGCGTATCTTTGGAAATCAGGATGTGAGTGTTGTGTGTTGTTTTCGCTCTAGTAGTATTGTTATTATATATATTTTT